>JAWQFJ010002438.1:74870-89870 GCA_034096865.1 Theodoxus fluviatilis | reverse complement strand
AGCTATGACTACTGGCGACAGACCATCTTCCTGCAGACTCCACGGTGCCAGTACTCCCCCCACCAGCTGCACTGCACACAGATCAAGCCTGGCACTGTCCTGGTGCTCCTCACTCAGGTCAGTGAGGTGGCAGCCCCCCCCTAGGAGCTGCATCACGTGACTCTCTAGAGGCAGACCACCCCCCTAGGAGCTGCATCACATGACTCTCTAGAGGCAGACCACCCCCCTAGGAGCTGCATCACATGACTCTCTAGAGGCAGACCACCCCCCTAGGAGCTGCAGCTATCCATTTCAGGATTGTTGGTAATAAATGTCCCCCAGCAGATTTCATCTCACAATAGAGAACAACACAACAGCCTGGCATGCTACAGTGCCATCACTAATTCAGCTAGAGATGTTAAGAGGTGTGTAGAGGTGGTGCATGTTATTCTTGTCACTTCACAGCACTGGAACATACAAGGACTGAACACTCGGAGAATTCCGTAAGGGAGGTTACTACTTTCTATCCCCCCCCCCCCCAACCCCTCCCATTGATGCCTTTTGGAATCCAGAGTGTCTGGACATGCAAGACCAACAGCAGAGATGTAATATATAGACAGAACTCAGGATGGCCATCAACTCATTACTGGTTGTAACAATACAACAATACATTGCCTGGGAGGTTAGGGGTTTGGTCCCTGCCTTAAGGTTTTGACTTTTCCCCTGCCAATCTTTGAATGATTTCAGTTCCTTAATAGAATAGAAATGGTAATTGGGAGACAATATCCCAACTTTGATAGCAATGTCTAGTTTAACTTACTGCTGAGTCTCTCAAACTTGGTAAATAGTCATACAAGTCTTCAACTCCTGCTAAGAGAGCTTTCTCACATTCATGCAGATCCTGAAGATCCACATCTTCCCCCAATGAGCTGACACTGTACATGGTACTGCTGGTTCTGGAGGGGTCTTCACATGCTTAACTCTAATGCTAGAGCAATTCTTGGTATGGAAATGGTATGCTCAGCAGTTATTGGAGAATCTCAAGGATCACTCCCCTGAAAACTACACTTCTACGCTCTTCTTGCATGTGTATGCTTTTAAAATTATCTTTTTGAGGGACTTTTTAATAGAATACTAACATACTAAATTATGATAGGGATGAATATTAGATGATCTTTTCTGGCAGATTAAAATTGTGTGCTTTTTTCTTTTCTTTGCAAGGTGTAGGAAGGCAGTGAAAAGTCTAAGAGCCTTAGTTAGGTTTTGACTTGAACAGATAGATGAATGCACACAGAAAAAGTGGTACACAGAAAAAGCGGTTTTTCTTATGAAGTTCCCTTCCCGCTCCTCCTCTTCCCCCCCCCCCCCCCCCCCCCCTCCTCTCCTCCTCTTCCCCCCCCCCCTTCCTCCGAGGGCCTCAAATATCATGTGGTGCAGCCATTGTGCTGACTGTAGTGGAGAAGGGAGAGATAGGCAGATGATAAGAGTAATGGACAAAAAGGTGAAACATGGCTGCTGTGGCTGTGATGACAATCATGCTATTTGCAGGGTCACAAGCAGAGTGTGGCAGAACCGCTGTGCCGACTGTTCCTGTATGTGCGAGACCTGCTGGCTGGCGCTCGATCCACAACTCTGCTGGGGGGGAGCTTCTCCCAGGAAACTTATGACACGATGAACGGCCACTTCTCTCGAGTCCGCAGCCTGCTTAAGCGCAGCTCTGTGAGTCTCTCTGGCTCCCTTGTATCTCCTGCCCTGGCTGTGAGTCTCTCTGCCTGCCTTGTTTCTCCTGCCCTGGCTGTGAGTCTCTCTGCCTGCCTTGTATCTCCTGCCCTGGCTGTGAGTCTCTCTGCCTGCCTTGTATCTCCTGCCCTGGCTGTGAGTCTCTGCCTGCCTTGTACCTCCTGCCCTGGCTGTGAGTCTCTCTGCCTGCCTTGTACCTCCTGCCCTGGCTGTGAGTCTCTCTGCCTGCCTTGTATCTCCTGCCCTGGCTGTGAGTCTCTCTGCCTGCCTTGTATCTCCTGCCCTGGCTGTGAGTCTCTCTGCCTGCCTTGTATCTCCTGCCCTGGCTGTGAGTCTCTCTGCCTGCCTTGTATCTCCTGCCCTGGCTGTG
This sequence comes from Theodoxus fluviatilis, assembly GCA_034096865.1. Taxonomy (NCBI): domain Eukaryota; kingdom Metazoa; phylum Mollusca; class Gastropoda; order Cycloneritida; family Neritidae; genus Theodoxus; species Theodoxus fluviatilis. The sequence goes on along the minus strand of JAWQFJ010002438.1, from coordinate 87,781 downwards.
AGTCTCTCTGCCTGCCTTGTATCTCCTGCTCTAGCTGTGAGTCTCTCTGGCTGCCTTGTACCTCCTGCCCTGGCTGTGAGTCTCTCTGCCTGCCTTGTATCTCCTGCCCTGGCTGTGAGTCTCTCTGCCTGCCTTGTATCTCCTGCCCTGGCTGTGAGTCTCTCTGCCTGCCTTGTATCTCCTGCCCTGGCTGTGAGTCTCTCTGCATGCCTTGTATCTCCTGCCCTGGCTGTGAGTCTCTCTGCCTGCCTTGTATCTCCTGCCCTGGCTGTGAGTCTCTCTGCCTGCCTTGTACCTCCTGCCCTGGCTGTGAGTCTCTCTGCCTGCCTTGTATCTCCTGCCCTGGCTGTGAGTCTCTCTGCCTGCCTTGTATCTCCTGCCCTGGCTGTGAGTCTCTCTGCCTGCCTTGTATCTCCTGCCCTGGCTGTGAGTCTCTCTGCCTGCCTTGTACCTCCTGCCCTGGCTGTGAGTCTCTCTGGCTGCCTTGTAACTCCTGCCCTGGCTGTGAGTCTCTCTGCCTGCCTTGTACCTCCTGCCCTGACTGTGAGTCTCTCTGCCTGCCTTGTATCTCCTGCCCTGGCTGTGAGTCTCTCTGCCTGCCTTGTACCTCCTGCCCTGGCTGTGAGTCTCTCTGCCTGCCTTGTATATCCTGCTCTGGCTGTGAGTCTCTCTGCCTGCCTTGTATCTCCTGCTCTGGCTGTGAGTCTCTCTGCCTGCCTTGTATCTCCTGCTCTGGCTGTGAGTCTCTCTGCCTGCCTTGTATCTCCTGCCCTGGCTGTGAGTCTCTCTGCCTGCCTTGTATCTCCTGCCCTGGCTGTGAGTCTCTCTGGCCCCATGCAGGCTCCCAGTGCTCCCTGCCTTTGTTCATTCTCTCTTACTTCTATGAAAACATCGGGGAAAATTTACTTTCAGTGCAGTGTTATTGAGATATATTTGAAGTTTTGTAGCATCAAGAAAAATTTCCAAGGCTAGAGGCAAGCATCATGTACTTGTCATTTAATCTTTTACAAATCTTTCTTTAAGCTTGTAGAAAATGCATGTTTTTGATTTGGTTTTAAGGCAACACAAAAAATATTTGTGGTTACAGTAACCCAACTGACCCTTTTTTCTCCTTATCCTATACATTTTTTTTTCATGAAAAAACGAGAAATAAAAACCACCACAAGATTTATGGTAAACTGCATGCAATCCCATCTTCTCTGCCCTGTGAGCACTCAGGAAAGCCACTACTTAAGTTGTAAAAAAAGTATTTTCTATAAAAGAAAGTTTAACCTATATTTGATACGGCCTCTACTAAAAAGAAAGCATAATTTTTTAATCAGACCATCTACCATGACTATGTTGTTGTTTTTGTTTTTTGCCATGTTACCTTAACCACAACTGGTTTTTATGTATTCATTCATTCATTCATTCATTCATTCATTCATTCATTCATTCATTCATTCATTCATTCATTCATTCATTCATTCATTCATCCATCCATCCATTCATTCATTCATTTATTCATTCATTTATGTATTTATTTTTCTGAAGGCATTCACATTGCTGCTGCTCTGTTTGCTGCTTGCTGTTTGTTGTTGCGACTGCCGCCGCTGCTGCTGCTGCTGCTGGCATTGTAAAGCTCCTGTTGCACGAGTGGATGAGGTGATGAGGCTGTCTCGTTGCTTTGCTCCACCAGGGCCACGTGGAGAAGATACTCCTGGACATGAAGAAGCACTGGGAAAACGAGAACACCAAGACAGCCTTGCTTAAATTTCTCAATAACATGACACCAGAAAACTTCTCCACAAGGTGAGTGTTGTATATTTACCATGTCCTCATAATGTTTATGGTGGGTGCATGACTTCTTGTAAAAATTTGGTCAAAGATGCTTCCATGGAAACAGCAATTCTAGATTGCAATGATTTGTCTGAATGAAGAAGGGCTGGTGATTCTTGAAAAGTAAACAAGTTAGTCATTTAATTTTTATGGCAGCTCTGTAATATATGTAGAGGGCGACAACAACAAAAAAGAAACAGGCAGATCAAGCACATTTATTTTTGTAGACTGGAGAAGGTTCTGATGGTCTTTTCAGACTGGAGACGGCCCTGACAGAGCTGTACCGGAGACTGAAAGAGCTCTTCTCACTGCTTTTCCTCTCGCCAAGGGCAGCCAATGATGCAGTGGAGTCAAAGGTCAAACAGCTACAGGGACTGGCCCAGACCAAACTTCATGACTTCAGCGACTTCCTGTCTGTCAAGGCTGTCCGCAATGTCACCATGACATCGTATCCTCAGTGCATGTTCTGATCCATTCTGGGATTTGTTTCTGTCAATTGTGACCTGCTGATGTTAGTTGCCATTTTTCATTAGAGCAGGTAATGTTTTCTTACCCCTGAACTCACATTTGAGATGTGGCCAAAATCTTGCTTGAGTTGTCTCTTAGTTCTGGAATATTGTTTCTTGACCACAAACTACCTTGTTGTGTGAGATTAAACCCTACCAAAGTAAAAGGGGGTTTAAAAAAACCCAACAACAAACTAGAGATGATTTTCCCTCCAGGTTTACTGGAGGTCCTACAGACTTTATTAGTCTGTCTGTGTGTGTGTGTGTCTGTCTGTCCCGTCTCCATGGCCTATATCTCAAAAACTACTGGACGGATTTCCTTGAGATTTTGCACACTGACTGGAAGTTAGGTCCCATTCAATATTATCTAATTTTCAGAATCGTGGTTTGAAAAGAAAGTGACTTTTTTACATTTTGGTGTTTCATTGAAAACGATTCAACAGACTCCATTTTGCAAAATCTGTGACGTCATCATTTGACGTTGTATAACATGACGTCATTTGCGAGGAGATTTTTGAAGGAGGGTGAATAGAATAGAATAGAATAGAATTCTTCGGCTTGCTTAGGCGTCCAAGGCCTGTATGCACATCGGTCCGTTTAGTGGACTAATCGCGTTTATAAACGCGAAAATTCGAATAGGTTAGCCTATCCTATACGAATTTTCGCGTATAAAGTTATCGCACCTCCGAGGTCCGATAGAGCCTAAACGCGTGTAAATAATATTACGGCGGCCATTTTTTTTCTCCGAGCACGACAACGGCGTTTTCTGCGAAGAAACAGGATTTTCCGGGTCCGAACTAAGCCATGAACAGCATTAATTTATCAAGGCTGTATGCTGAATGCATCAGTAGGTCGGGAAAGTTTCAACTTTTTACACATCGAATGCAGGTCAACGCAGATATACGTACGCGGCAAAGAATCTGCACCACCGCTTCGTTGTGTGCATGTTTGCACAGAAAACGCTGTATTTCGGGATACTAGAAACCCCATCCAAAGAAAATGTAAGCCATGAACAGCATTAATTTCTCAAAGCTGTATGTTGAATGCATCAGTAGGTCGGGAAAGCTCCTATATTTTAAAATCCGACAGGCAGGTCTCACGCATAGACTACACGTGGAAGCATTGTTGCCATGGCTCTGAAAAGGGCCGTAACTCTAAATTCTGACCTCGCTTCACGTAAGTGAAAATCGCTCGATTGCGCGGTCTCGGTGTAATCGTTGCGTGTGGATGTCAAGCGTATTTTTGCTGTCGATCCGGTGCCGGAGTGTTAATTCAGCGTTTATGACATGCCAAAGGAAAGCAAAGCATGTCATAATAGGAGCTTCCTGAACCTATCCATCATGTTTAAAATATATGGTTGATTGTTCCTGGGTCGATAGCTTAGAAATGGATTTACATGCTTTACAAACACTCGGTCATTGCAATTCTCTAATGGCTCAGCTGGTAGAGCATTCGACTCTTGGTCATGCATGACCAGGTTTGATTCTGCACTGAAACTTTTTTTTTCTTCTCTTTATTCGAGAGGTTGTGGTTTTGTTGTGTTTTTATGTGTGTTTTCCACCTCTTTTCTCGAGAGGTTGCGGGTTCGAACCCAATCTTTTCTTAAATGCCAAAACCTGGAGGTTCAGCGCTAGCGGTTTTTATTAATGGCAGCATTCAAGCAAAAGATTTATTGAAAGATGCATTAGCTTTCTCAACAACTGTCAGTGTCAGGTCTACAGTTTTTTGGCCCAAAGAATCAAACTTAAGTTCCTCAACCAAGTCAGCTACATGGGCGATTACTCTGGCATGCTGCACTTCATCTACATTGACCGCCAGAGCCATGAGGTCACCGCACCCTCCCTCAACATTGCTGATACGGTGGAAGAGGAGAAGAAAGATGCAACCAATCAGCTCAAAGAAAGGGTAATGATGGCATGATGAAGTGTATGGGCAGTAATGATGGCATGATGAAGTATATGGGCAGTAATGATGATGTGATCAAGTTTATGGGGAGTAATGATGGTATGATCAAGTTTATGGGCAGTAATGATGATATGATCAAGTTTATAGGCAGTAATGATGATATGATCAAGTTTATAGGCAGTAATGATGGCATGATCAAGTTTATAGGCAGTAATGATGGTATGATCAAGTTTATGGGCAGTAATGATGGTATGATCAATTTTATGGGCAGTAATGATGGTATGATCAAGTTTATGGGCAGTAATGATGGTATGATCAAGTTTATGGGCAGTAATGATGGTATGATCAAGTTTATGGGCAGTAATGATGGTATGATCAAGTTTATGGGCAGTAATGATGGTATGATCAAGTATATGGGCAGTAATGATGGTATGATCAAGTTTATAGGCAGTAATGATGGTATGATCAAGTTTATGGGCAGTAATGATGGTATGATCAAGTTTATGGGCAGTAATGATGGTATGATCAAGTTTATGGGCAGTAATGATGGTATGATCAAGTTTATGGGCAGTAATGATGGTATGATCAAGTATATGGGCAGTAATGATGATATGATCAAGTTTTTGAGCAGTAATGATGGTATGATCAAGTTTATGGGCAGAATGATATGATCAAGTTTATGGGCAGATTGATATGATCAAGTTTATGGGCAGTAATGATGGTATGATCAAGTTTATGGGCAGTAATGATGGTATGATCAAGTTTATAGGCAGTAATGATGGTATGATCAAGTTTATAGGCAGTAATGATGGTATGATCAAGTTTATAGGAAGTAATGATGGCATGATCAAGTTTATGGGCAGTAATGATGGTATGATCAAGTATATAGGCAGTAATGATGGTATGATCAAGTTTATAGGAAGTAATGATGGTATGATCAAGTTTATGGGCAGTAATGATGATATGATCAAGTTTATAGGAAGTAATGATGGCATGATCAAGTTTATAGGTAGTAATGGTGGTATGATCAAGTATATAGGCAGTAATGATGGTATCATCAAATATATGGGCAGTAATGATGATATGATCAAGTTTATAGGCAGTAATGATGGCATGATCAAGTTTATAGGCAGTAATGATGTATGATCAAGTTTATAGGAAGTAATGATGGCATGATCAAGTTTATAGGCAGTAATGATGTATGATCAAGTTTATAGGCAGTAATGATGGTATGATCAAGTATATGGGCAGTAATGATGGTATGATGAAGTATATGGGCAGTAATGATGGTATGATCAAGTTTATGGGCAGTAATGATGGTATGATCAAGTTTATGGGCAGTAATGATGGTATGATCAAGTTTATGGGCAGTAATGATGTATGATCAAGTTTATGGGCAGTAATGATGGTATGATCAAGTTTATGGGCAGTAATGATGGTATGATCAAGTATATGGGCAGTAATGATGGTATGATCAAGTATATGGGCAGTAATGATGGTATGATCAAGTTTATGGGCAGTAATGATGGTATGATCAAGTATATGGGCAGTAATGATGGTATGATCAAGTATATGGGCAGTAATGATGGTATGATCAAGTTTATGGGCAGTAATGATGGTATGATGAAGTATATGGGCAGTAATGATGGTATGATCAAGTTTATGGGCAGTAATGATGGTATGATGAAGTATATGGGCAGTAATGATGGTATGATCAAGTTTATGGGCAGTAATGATGGTATGATCAAGTTTATGGGCAGTAATGATGTATGATCAAGTTTATAGGCAGTAATGATGGTATGGTCAAGTTTATGGGCAGTAATGATGGTATGATCAAGTTTATGGGCAGTAATGATGATATGATCAAGTTTATAGGCAGAATGATATGATCAAGTTTATGGGCAGAATGATATGATCAAGTTTATGGGCAGAATGATATGATCAAGTTTATGGGCAGAATGATATGATCAAGTTTATGGGCAGTAATGATGGTATAATCAAATTTATAGGTAGTAATGATGATATGATCAAGTTTATAGGCAGAATGATATGATCAAGTTTATAGGCAGAATGATATGATCAAGTTTATGGGCAGAATGATATGATCAAGTTTATGGGCAGTAATGATGGTATGATCAAGTTTATGGGCAGTAATGATGGTATGATGAAGTATATGGGCAGTAATGATGATATGATCAAGTTTATAGGCAGTAATGATGGTATGATCAAGTTTATAGGAAGTAATGATGGCATGATCAAGTTTATAGGCAGTAATGATGGTATGATCAAGTTTATGGGCAGTAATGATGATATGATCAAGTTTATGGGCAGAATGATATGATCAAGTTTATGGGCAGAATGATATGATCAAGTTTATAGGCAGAATGATATGATCAAGTTTATGGGCAGAATGATATGATCAAGTTTATGGGCAGTAATGATGGTATGATCAAGTTTATGGGCAGTAATGATGGTATGATCAAGTTTATGGGCAGTAATGATGGTATGATCAAGTATATGGGCAGTAATGATGGTATGATCAAGTTTATGGGCAGTAATGATGGTATGATCAAGTTTATGGGCAGTAATGATGGTATGATCAAGTTTATGGGCAGTAATGATGGTATGATCAAGTATATGGGCAGTAATGATGGTATGATCAAGTTTATGGGCAGTAATGATGGTATGATCAAGTTTATGGGCAGTAATGATGGTATGATCAAGTATATGGGCAGTAATGATGGTATGATCAAGTTTATGGGCAGTAATGATGGTATGATCAAGTTTATGGGCAGTAATGATGGTATGATCAAGTATATGGGCAGTAATGATGATATGATCAAGTTTATGGGCAGAACGATGATATGATCAAGTTTATGGGCAGAATGATATGATCAAGTTTATGGGCAGTAATGATGATATGATCAAGTTTATGGGCAGTAATGATGATATGATCAAGTTTATGGGCAGTAATGATGGTATGATCAAGTTTATGGGCAGTAATGATGGTATGATCAAGTTTATGGGCAGTAATGATGGTATGATCAAGTTTATGGGCAGTAATGATGGTATGATCAAGTTTATGGGCAGTAATGATGGTATGATCAAGTTTATGGGCAGTAATGATGGTATGATCAAGTATATGGGCAGTAATGATGGTATGATCAAGTTTATGGGCAGTAATGATGGTATGATCAAGTTTATGGGCAGTAATGATGGTATGATCAAGTTTATGGGCAGTAATGATGGTATGATGAAGTATATGGGCAGTAATGATGGTATGATCAAGTTTATGGGCAGTAATGATGGTATGATCAAGTTTATGGGCAGTAATGATGGTATGATCAAGTATATGGGCAGTAATGATGATATGATCAAGTTTATGGGCAGAACGATGATATGATCAAGTTTATGGGCAGAATGATATGATCAAGTTTATGGGCAGTAATGATGATATGATCAAGTTTATGGGCAGTAATGATGATATGATCAAGTTTATGGGCAGTAATGATGGTATGATCAAGTATATGGGCAGTAATGATGGTATGATCAAGTTTATAGGAAGTAATGATGGCATGATCAAGTTTATAGGCAGTAATGATGGTATGATCAAGTTTATGGGCAGTAATGATGGTATGATCAAGTTTATGGGCAGAATGATATGATCAAGTTTATGGGCAGTAATGATGGTATGATCAAGTTTATGGGCAGTAATGATGATATGATCAAGTTTATGGGCAGTAATGATGGTATGATCAAGTTTATAGGAAGTAATGATGGTATGATCAAGTTTATGGGCAGTAATGATGGTATGATCAAGTTTATGGGCAGTAATGATGGTATGATCAAGTTTATGGGCAGAATGATATGATCAAGTTTATGGGCAGTAATGATGGTATGATCAAATATATGGGCAGTAATGATGGTATGATCAAGTATATGGGCAGTAATGATGATATGATCAAGTTTTTGAGCAGTAATGATGGTATGATCAAGTTTATGGGCAGAATGATATGATCAAGTTTATGGGCAGAATGATATGATCAAGTTTATGGGCAGAACGATGATATGATCAAGTTTATGGGCAGAATGATATGATCAAGTTTATGGGCAGTAATGATGGTATGATCAAGTTTATGGGCAGTAATGATGGTATGATCAAGTATATGGGCAGTAATGATGGTATGATCAAGTTTATGGGCAGTAATGATGGTATGATCAAGTTTATAGGTAGTAATGATGGTATGATCAAGTTTATAGGTAGTAATGATGGTATGATCAAGTTTATAGGTAGTAATGGTGGTATGATCAAGTTTATAGGTAGTAATGATGGTATGATCAAGTTTATGGGCAGTAATGATGTATGATCAAGTTTATAGGCAGTAATGATGGTATGATCAAGTTTATGGGCAGTAATGATGGTATGATCAAGTTTATAGGTAGTAATGATGGTATGATCAAGTTTATAGGTAGTAATGGTGGTATGATCAAGTTTATAGGTAGTAATGATGGTATGATCAAGTTTATGGGCAGTAATGATGGTATGATCAAGTTTATAGGCAGTAATGATGGTATGATCAAGTTTATAGGTAGTAATGGTGGTATGATCAAGTTTATAGGTAGTAATGGTGGTATGATCAAATTTATAGCCAGTAATGATGATATGATCAAGTTTATAGGCAGAATGATATGATCAAGTTTATGGGCAGTAATGATGGTATGATCAAGTTTATAGGCAGTAATGATGGTATAATCAAATTTATAGGTAGTAATGGTGGTATGATCAAATTTATAGCCAGTAATGATGTATGATCAAGTTTATGGGCAGAATGATATGATCAAGTTTATGGGCAGAATGATATGATCAAGTTTATGGGCAGTAATGATGGTATGATCAAGTTTATAGGCAGTAATGATGGTATAATCAAATTTATAGGTAGTAATGGTGGTATGATCAAATTTATAGCCAGTAATGATGTATGATCAAGTTTATGGGCAGTAATGATGTATGATCAAGTTTATAGGCAGTAATGATGGTATGATCAAGTTTATGGGCAGTAATGATGGTATGATCAAGTTTATGGGCAGTAATGATGGTATGATCAAGTTTATGGGCAGTAATGATGTATGATCAAGTTTATGGGCAGTAATGATGATATGATCAAGTTTATGGGCAGTAATGATGTATGATCAAGTTTATAGGCAGTAATGATGGTATGATCAAGTTTATGGGCAGTAATGATGATATGATCAAGTTTATGGGCAGTAATGATGGTATGATCAAGTTTATGGGCAGTAATGATGTATGATCAAGTTTATAGGCAGTAATGATGTATGATCAAGTTTATGGGCAGTAATGATGGTATGATCAAGTTTATGGGCAGTAATGATGTATGATCAAGTTTATGGGCAGTAATGATGGTATGATCAAGTTTATGGGCAGTAATGATGTATGATCAAGTTTATGGGCAGTAATGATGATATGATCAAGTTTATGGGCAGTAATGATGTATGATCAAGTTTATAGGCAGTAATGATGGTATGATCAAGTTTATGGGCAGTAATGATGGTATGATCAAGTTTATGGGCAGTAATGATGATATGATCAAGTTTATGGGCAGTAATGATGGTATGATCAAGTTTATGGGCAGTAATGATGATATGATGAAGTTTATGGGCAGTAATGATGGTATGATCAAGTTTATGGGCAGTAATGATGATATGATCAAGTTTATGGGCAGTAATGATGATATGATCAAGTTTATGGGCAGTAATGATGATATGATCAAGTTTATGGGCAGTAATGATGATATGATCAAGTTTATGGGCAGAATGATATGATGAAGTTTATGGGCAGTAATGATGGTATGATCAAGTTTATGGGCAGTAATGATGATATGATCAAGTTTATGGGCAGTAATGATGGTATGATCAAGTTTATGGGCAGTAATGATGTATGATCAAGTTTATAGGCAGTAATGATGGTATGATCAAGTTTATGGGCAGTAATGATGGTATGATCAAGTTTATGGGCAGTAATGATGGTATGATCAAGTTTATGGGCAGTAATGATGGTATGATCAAGTTTATGGGCAGTAATGATGATATGATCAAGTTTATGGGCAGTAATGATGGTATGATCAAGTTTATGGGCAGTAATGATGGTATGATGAAGTATATGGGCAGTAATGATGGTATGATCAAGTTTATGGGCAGTAATGATGGTATGATGAAGTATATGGGCAGTAATGATGGTATGATCAAGTTTATGGGCAGTAATGATGGTATGATGAAGTTTATGGGCAGTAATGATGGTATGATCAAGTATATGGGCAGTAATGATGGTATGATGAAGTTTATAGGCAGTAATGATGGTATGATCAAGTATATGGGCAGTAATGATGGTATGATCAAGTATATGGGCAGTAATGATGGTATGATGAAGTATATGGGCAGTAATGATGGTATGATCAAGTTTATAGGCAGTAATGATGGTATGATCAAGTATATGGGCAGTAATGATGGTATGATCAAGTATATGGGCAGTAATGATGGTATCATCAAGTATATGGGCAGTAATGATGGTATCATCAAGTTTATAGGCAGTAATGATGGTATGATCAAGTATATAGGCAGTAATGATGGTATCATCAAATATATGGGCAGTAATGATGGTATGATGAAGTATATGGGCAGTAATGATGATATGATCAAGTTTATGAGCAGCTTTTGTAGGCCATGTGAGGCTGTTGATTACAGCATCACTAGAGCTTGATAGAGAAAGCAAATTGGGTCTTATTTTCCTAGTTTTTTTCATACTTTTACAAATCATGCAGGGAAACTCAATGGGTCTATTCTTAACCCCATCCCACAGGGGGAAAGAAAGGGCAAAAGACTGCTGTGCTCATGTTCTGGCTGGCTCTTGTAGCTCTCCAAAGGTTCTGACAGTGTCACCAGACGATTTCTTGCTAGAGTGGTTTTTGGTGGACATTGTTCATTGAATTTGATTGTCTCTACATTGTATTCATCCTTGATGGCACTTGCTGTCTGAAAGTCTTTCACACCACCTTGCTGTATCAAACTTAACAGAGCTTTTTGAAGCTCTTTTCATTATCAGACTATTTCAGTTTCCGGGAGTTAGGAGCCAGATTTTGATGGGGATAGAGGGATAGCTGTAGGATACTGTTGAAGCCCTGTCTATGTGGGTCTGGCACATTGCTGTACATGTCCAGAGAATTGGCTACCCAGCAGGCTTGTCAAGCTGTAGTGGGTGCCTTTGTCAGAGCTATTGGCATAGACCCTGAAAGCTGTGCCACCACAGGTTCCACCAGTGGCAACAGCTGTGACACATCTGTACACAGCTTCAGTGCAGTTCAGCCTGGGCAGCATGTGCATTATTCCCCAGCACTTGCATTACATTCAGTGTCCTGTGGCCTGACTCGGATTCTAGTCCAGTGGCTAGGATGCTGGCTTCTGATCATTTCCAACCAGTGGGTGTGGAGTTCAAAGCTGCATATATCCTAGAATCATATTCTTGGGTAAGATGCTCATCTCATATTGGCCCCCCATCCCCCACCCCCCTAGTAGTGAGATCAGGTACTTGTGAAAGTTATGACATAAGGCACACTGTTGAGCAAACAATCACTGATGCAGTCATGAACCAGCATCAGATTGAAGATCCCCCAGGGACTGAAAGTAGTGCTCATACCTGACTATTTGTAACTTATCTGTTTCTGGATTGTCTAGTGCTCATAAATGATAAATAAAGTTGCCAGATGAAGAGGGGGTGGAGTTAAAAGTGGCGTAAGATGGAGATATGGAGTAATAAATTGCCATAGAAAATCACATCCCCTACCATTTACTAACAGCATGTGACTTGGCACTGCTATCAGATTCTTGAATTCACTTCTAGGTTGAAGGAAGCTTAGTGGCATTTACAAGCTGAATGAGAGTATAATATGTCCATTTTTTTGTATATAAAACAGATTTGGCCATTCCCTATAACATAAGTCTGCATGAGAGTTGATGATAAGGGCTGTTCTTGCTGTGATGTTTGTAGGTATGGCGAATGTATGAGGTGATGATGGGGCACCTCAGCCAGGGCATCACTGCTGCCATGGTGATGGATGGAGACATGCGATACTCCTACTTCATCTGGTTTGAGAATGGCAGGGTCAGTCTCCAGGTTTCTCAGCGTCAAGTTCCACTGTATGCATTTGTACAGTGACTAGTGTCATGTCCTTTGAAGAGTTAACATATAATAATGTCCCATACCACCAGTCTCCGCAGGGTTCCCAGAGTCATTAAACACCTGGGAAAATTTTGAAATGTGCAAACTATTTTTCAAGGGCCTTGAAAAGTTTTTTAATTTTGACTAAAACTGAAAATTCATGGAAAAGTTTTCAAATCTCTGCATCGGTTGAAGTTTTTTTTTTAATCATGCTTATCAGCATGCCATAATTTAACCTTTGAAAGTCTTTAATATTTTCCTCCCTGTCTTGTTATGCATTCAGTTTATCCAGATTTTAGTTTCAGGCCCTAGCAGTGTGAAACAATGATAAATTTTCAGGGATATTTGCGACAAAATGGCATTAAACTTTTCAAAAAGTCATTGAAAAGTAATGGGAAAGTTTTGAAATTTGTTTCTTGGAAGTCTTCAAGGACCCTGTCTCCATCCCTTGC
>JAWQFJ010002438.1:0-74860 GCA_034096865.1 Theodoxus fluviatilis | reverse complement strand
GTATGATGAAGTATATGGGCAGTAATGATGGTATGATCAAGTTTATGGGCAGTAATGATGGTATGATGAAGTATATGGGCAGTAATGATGGTATGATCAAGTTTATGGGCAGTAATGATGGTATGATGAAGTTTATGGGCAGTAATGATGGTATGATCAAGTATATGGGCAGTAATGATGGTATGATGAAGTTTATAGGCAGTAATGATGGTATGATCAAGTATATGGGCAGTAATGATGGTATGATCAAGTATATGGGCAGTAATGATGGTATGATGAAGTATATGGGCAGTAATGATGGTATGATCAAGTTTATAGGCAGTAATGATGGTATGATCAAGTATATGGGCAGTAATGATGGTATGATCAAGTATATGGGCAGTAATGATGGTATCATCAAGTATATGGGCAGTAATGATGATATCATCAAGTTTATAGGCAGTAATGATGGTATGATCAAGTATATAGGCAGTAATGATGGTATCATCAAATATATGGGCAGTAATGATGGTATGATGAAGTATATGGGCAGTAATGATGATATGATCAAGTTTATGAGCAGCTTTTGTAGGCCATGTGAGGCTGTTGATTACAGCATCACTAGAGCTTGATAGAGAAAGCAAATTGGGTCTTATTTTCCTAGTTTTTTTCATACTTTTACAAATCATGCAGGGAAACTCAATGGGTCTATTCTTAACCCCATCCCACAGGGGGAAAGAAAGGGCAAAAGACTGCTGTGCTCATGTTCTGGCTGGCTCTTGTAGCTCTCCAAAGGTTCTGACAGTGTCACCAGACGATTTCTTGCTAGAGTGGTTTTTGGTGGACATTGTTCATTGAATTTGATTGTCTCTACATTGTATTCATCCTTGATGGCACTTGCTGTCTGAAAGTCTTTCACACCACCTTGCTGTATCAAACTTAACAGAGCTTTTTGAAGCTCTTTTCATTATCAGACTATTTCAGTTTCCGGGAGTTAGGAGCCAGATTTTGATGGGGATAGAGGGATAGCTGTAGGATACTGTTGAAGCCCTGTCTATGTGGGTCTGGCACATTGCTGTACATGTCCAGAGAATTGGCTACCCAGCAGGCTTGTCAAGCTGTAGTGGGTGCCTTTGTCAGAGCTATTGGCATAGACCCTGAAAGCTGTGCCACCACAGGTTCCACCAGTGGCAACAGCTGTGACACATCTGTACACAGCTTCAGTGCAGTTCAGCCTGGGCAGCATGTGCATTATTCCCCAGCACTTGCATTACATTCAGTGTCCTGTGGCCTGACTCGGATTCTAGTCCAGTGGCTAGGATGCTGGCTTCTGATCATTTCCAACCAGTGGGTGTGGAGTTCAAAGCTGCATATATCCTAGAATCATATTCTTGGGTAAGATGCTCATCTCATATTGGCCCCCCATCCCCCACCCCCCTAGTAGTGAGATCAGGTACTTGTGAAAGTTATGACATAAGGCACACTGTTGAGCAAACAATCACTGATGCAGTCATGAACCAGCATCAGATTGAAGATCCCCCAGGGACTGAAAGTAGTGCTCATACCTGACTATTTGTAACTTATCTGTTTCTGGATTGTCTAGTGCTCATAAATGATAAATAAAGTTGCCAGATGAAGAGGGGGTGGAGTTAAAAGTGGCGTAAGATGGAGATATGGAGTAATAAATTGCCATAGAAAATCACATCCCCTACCATTTACTAACAGCATGTGACTTGGCACTGCTATCAGATTCTTGAATTCACTTCTAGGTTGAAGGAAGCTTAGTGGCATTTACAAGCTGAATGAGAGTATAATATGTCCATTTTTTTGTATATAAAACAGATTTGGCCATTCCCTATAACATAAGTCTGCATGAGAGTTGATGATAAGGGCTGTTCTTGCTGTGATGTTTGTAGGTATGGCGAATGTATGAGGTGATGATGGGGCACCTCAGCCAGGGCATCACTGCTGCCATGGTGATGGATGGAGACATGCGATACTCCTACTTCATCTGGTTTGAGAATGGCAGGGTCAGTCTCCAGGTTTCTCAGCGTCAAGTTCCACTGTATGCATTTGTACAGTGACTAGTGTCATGTCCTTTGAAGAGTTAACATATAATAATGTCCCATACCACCAGTCTCCGCAGGGTTCCCAGAGTCATTAAACACCTGGGAAAATTTTGAAATGTGCAAACTATTTTTCAAGGGCCTTGAAAAGTTTTTTAATTTTGACTAAAACTGAAAATTCATGGAAAAGTTTTCAAATCTCTGCATCGGTTGAAGTTTTTTTTTTAATCATGCTTATCAGCATGCCATAATTTAACCTTTGAAAGTCTTTAATATTTTCCTCCCTGTCTTGTTATGCATTCAGTTTATCCAGATTTTAGTTTCAGGCCCTAGCAGTGTGAAACAATGATAAATTTTCAGGGATATTTGCGACAAAATGGCATTAAACTTTTCAAAAAGTCATTGAAAAGTAATGGGAAAGTTTTGAAATTTGTTTCTTGGAAGTCTTCAAGGACCCTGTCTCCATCCCTTGCTGCCACTCCCATACAACCTTGCTGCCATTCCCATACAGCCTTGCTGCCATTCCCATACAACCTTGCTGCCATTCCCATACAACCTTGCTGCCATTCCCATACAACCTTGCTGCCATTCCCATACAACCTTGCTGCCACTCCCATACAACCTTGATGCCATTCCCATACAACCTTGCTGCCATTCCCATACAACCTTGCTGCCACTCCCATACAACCTTGCTGCCACTTCCATACAACCTTGCTGCCACTCCCATACAGCCTTGCTGCCACTCCCATACAACCTTGCTGCCACTCCCATACAACCTTGCTGCCATTCCCATACAACCTTGCTGCCATTCCCATACAGCCTTGCTGCCATTCCCATACAACCTTGCTGCCATTCCCATACAACCTTGCTGCCACTCCCATACAACCTTGCTGCCACTTCCATACAACCTTGCTGCCACTCCCATACAACCTTGCTGCCACTCCCATACAACCTTGCTGCCATTCCCATACCACCTTGCTGCCATTCCCATACAACCTTGCTGCCACTCCCACACAACCTTGCTGCCATTCCCAAACAACCTTGCTGCCACTCCCATACAACCTTGCTGCCATTCCCAAACAACCTTGCTGCCACTCCCATACAACCTTGCTGCCACTCCCATACAACCTTGCTGCCATTCCTATACAACCTTGCTGTGAGCCAAGCCCCGGCTGCTCCCTCTCTCGTTGTCCTTCCCAAACTCCTTGTTCTAAAATTAGCAGTCAGGGGATTAATTAAAGCAACAGCCACCGTTGTGGAGTCCAGACAGAGCGGACTCGCCATTGCCAGAGAGATGGGACGGGCTGCAGCCCAGTGGCCTGGCGAGCCACGTCAACATATGTACACAGAGGACAGATTATACTGTACAGTCTGCTCTTGTTGCTTTCGCCAGGCAACCACCAAAATGATCGTGGCCCAGAGCTGTCAGTTGTACCTCATGTGGTCACTAAATTTAGAATAAGTTCAAGTAGGGAACCTCAAGAGCTACATCATACATGTACCTTTGCTGGCGGCAAGGAGTGACATGGGAATGGCGGCAAGGAGTGACATGGGAATGGCGGCAAGGAGTGACATGGGAATGGCGGCAAGGAGTGACATGGGAATGGCGGCAAGGAGTGACATGGGAATGGCGGCAAGGAGTGACATGGGAATGGCGGCAAGGAGTGACATGGGAATGGTGGCAAGGAGTGACATGGGAATGGTGGCAAGGAGTGACATGGGAATGGCGGCAAGGAGTGACTTGGGAATGGTGGCAAGGAGTGACATGGGAATGGTGGCAAGGAGTGACTTGGGAATGGTGGCAAGGAGTGACATGGGAATGGTGGCAAGGAGTGACATGGGAATGGCGGCAAGGAGTGACTTGGGAATGGTGGCAAGGAGTGACATGGGAATGGTGGCAAGGAGTGACATGGGAATTGCGGCAAGGAGTGACATGGGAATGGCGGCAAGGAGTGACATGGGAATGGCGGCAAGGAGTGACATGGGAATGGTGGCAAGGAGTGACATGGGAATGGTGGCAAGGAGTGACATGGGAATGGCGGCAAGGAGTGACATGGGAATGGCAGCAAGGACAGAGTATATCAAAATGGGACAGTGTACATTTAGGATGGATGTGTAACACATGGTAATTTATCTCTTCTTCAGTGTTCCCGGTTAGCCTTCCACTGACGGGCCACACTAGTGGACTTATCTGAGGAAATGGGTGCGTTTTCTTCATGGGTGTTTATGCTCGAGACGGGGCTGAATCGCCTTGATGACCAAATATGATATTTATCATAACCCACTTCAGCTGAAAGTGCATTGTGTACGCCATTTTGTCAATTATTCACACTTTATTGTCATTCTGTGTGTGGAATAACTGTCCAAGATTGCGTATGTGAGCTAGCGAGCATGTAATAATTTGGTTGTCATTCTGTGTGGGAGTCACTGCGAATTAAACAACCAACATCGCACCCCTCTCCTGAGATGAGTCCACTAGTGTGGCCCATCAGTAGAAAGTTAACCATGTCCCCTTTATTTTCCATGATGTGGAGTGCATGTGGTAGAGCAAGTACATTCCTTTCAGTGCAGTTGATTGATGTAGCAGTGTAGCTTCCTGTTGATGTGCAATGTTTTCTTCTGCTTTTGTGTTTTCCGTGGCAAGGATTACCACCTGCCCATCAAAGCTTGAGGCCTTACTTTGTGGCCGCCTGCATTCCCTGTGAAGGTAGAAACATGCAGCAGTGTTACCTGCTCCCTGGCTGCTGCCCCTTGTCTCAGTGCTGTGCTGCTCTGTGCAGGGTCAGCCAGTCACACCCCAGGAGCCCTTCAACCCAGCAGTGCTGCCCCCCGTCCCAGGCATCCTCACAGGGAAGTTCTACAGGTCAGCACTTGCCAGTCAGTGGCAGACCTTGCATCAGCCTGTATTCGTGCATGCAGTGCTCTGCAAGGGTTGACCAGTGCAGGAGTAAGGCAGGATTTACTGCTATGGAAAATCTTTTCTTTTTTGTGATGATGATGACAACAACAATGATGATGATGATTATAAAATTTGTGATGATGATAATGATAATTATGGTGGTGATGATGATGATGATGATGATGATGGAATTTGTGATGGTGATAATGATGCTAATGGTGATTATGGTGTTGGTGATGATTGTGGTGATGATGATGATAATGATGATAACAACGATGATAATGACCGTGATGATGATAATGAAAAACATAATGACGATGATTATATCAAGGATTATGATGGCAACCCCGATGATGATGATGACAAAAACAACATGCTTGACCATCTGAATAGATGTGATATTTGTTACGGTAGGCTCATCAGTTTGCTAACTAGTGAGTGAGAGATTCTACATATTTTCATTATCACTAGCCATGTTTTGTCCACTAAGTGCAGAACTAATCCATCAGCTGTGCAATCTTTCCTATTTCAAAGTGGTTTCCATGGTGTTTGTTCGCTCTCTGTCGCAGACGACTGGTGCAGACGTGTTTCCCGCGCGCAGTGCCGGGGACTGTGCACTGCTACGAGCTGTACATGCTGCACTCCATGGACACCAAACCTGAGGTGGTGGTGGAGCAGGGTGAGCGCCTTGCACGGCATGTCTGGGAAATGTCCATAGACGCCATCACCACAATCAGCCTCCTGTAGTCATGGTTACCAGCATCTGCCTTGCACCCTTCATTGTTGTCAGCCTTTTGGCCCAGGCAGCCCCATCTCAGTCTTGAGTCCTCATCCCCTCCTCACAGCAGTAGCCATGCCAGGACCATCATCACCATGATGTAGTCGGCTCCTCAGCGCAGCAGAGCAACACCTCACTGCCAAAGTCCAAACAAGTACCCAAGGAGTGCACTCCCATACTTGCATTTGCTTGCATCACCTCTGTGATAGCTGCCAGTATTCTGAAGAGCTCGTTGACCTGCCATGGCCGAAACCAATGTATTGGTAATCAACATTCCTCAGTCATCACATGTTTGTCACATCCTGCCCAGTTCAAGACACAAGATGCTTGTTAAAGAAGGGATCACTGTTTGAACAGTGTAGGTCTCAGTTCATTTCTTGAAAATGTCTTCCATAAATCCCAAGGCAGGCAACTGTCACACTGAAAGTGTGTCCTCTCCATATGCAAATGTTTGTCTCAATCACCTTCCCAAAATAATCTGGGTACGGAGAATGCTTTACAGTGCAACCTGATGACTGGTTCACCTGCTTCTCTACAAGCACTTGACTGGCAGACTTGCCAACAGGATACTTTGATGTTCTCCTCCCTAGGAAAGCAGTCAGATTCAAGACTGGCTCTTTGCCATATGAAGAACTGATCACATGTCATGCTGTGCATTACTGTTGACCTCACTGGCATTATGGTGTGATTAGGTACATTGCAATTAAGTTTTCAACTAATCAATCAAGAAAATATTATTACTCGCTGCACAGCTTTTGACACTATTCTCAAGTCTTCCCCAACATTGCGCTATCTGAACTGGTGTTTGCTGGTGCTATGATGACCCCTCTCTTTGGTGTGTTTCTTACTGGGCACTACTGCAGCTCTGCTCTATCTGGCTAGCTCCAGAACAGTGGACCGCCAGGTGCTGTTCAGGTGATGTGGTTGGTGGATTCCAGTAATGGGCTCCAACAGCTAGAGTTCAAATTGGCAAGCAGATTGTAAATTTAGTTCAGCATGATCTTTCTGCATGCCTGGACAAAGTTCTCTGTATTGAAAAGGGTTTTCATATTCTGATTAATTAAGTTATAGTGAAAACATTTCAGTTCCTTTTTTTAAAGAGTTCACACTTATTTTAACTGTTTCCACACATACCAGTAAACAGATTTGTTCTCAACCTCCAAGACGCTCACTATATTAATGCAGATTTGAAAGACTCAGTTTTTTTTCAATGTGATCCATCATCAGAACTGTTGTGTGAGAAGCAGTTCCTGTAAAAAGCTGGCAGCAGCCTCCTTAGTGGAATGCTCAGGGCTCCCATGTACAGGGAACTTGATCTGTGTGCTTCAGTGTATATACATGTATTGATATGAACATATGTGCACTTTCCTTTGTCATCTACCACACCTAATGGGCAGACTGAAGGTGCTACAAAGCATAGACGAGGAATTATATCAAGAGGTGAGTCTTGATACCTGATTTGATAAAGGCAAAAACTTAGGATGACTAGTGAAATGGGAAATATACTTGTACTTTAAAGCCTCAGGTCCCAAATTTGAGAAAGAATAAGTAAATTGTATTGAAGAGCCTTCAGCCAAGCTAGTCCTTCAACCCTGTCTGTGTCAAAAGGCAGGTGGACTGACTTTGCCATTCAGTCACATAGGTCATGTTGGCCTCCTAGACTTGCAGGTTTTAAGACAGTGCTGGAATATGAGGATGTGCCACTTATTATTTTTAAAAATCCATGGATACCAAGTATTATAATTGTTCTTGTTGAATTAAACTTTCAAGCATATGACATACAGACCATAGATAGCACCGAGTTCTGTGGGTTTTGAAATATCACGTTATGAAGTAATGTTTTATATGTAGGGCTTGAGCCATGTGATGCCCCTCTCACAATTTACCATTAATATTTGGGAATCTTTAAACATATGGGCCTATTTTAAGAATGCCCTATAGAGCATGTTTGTGCAATAAGACTTGAATGTGAGGCCATTGACCATAGCCATTATGTCTTGTTAGAAGGGATGGATGAAGATGCAGAGTATTTGACATCTTTCACCAGAACGTACACTTGGACCCATGTAACTATAAGGCCCTGTGGGTAGACAGGAACAGATGTGTTGTGCATTTCTGCAAGCCACTATTCACACATCACACATAACCCTCAAGGGTTTCCTTCTTATTGCTTTTACAGAATGAGTGGCATCTCTTTGTGTTCTGTAATGCACCCAGAACTCACTTTGTTGAGGTGGAATCTGTCTGGGATGAAAATCTTGTGAAGGTGCTTTTTGAAAATGAGTACATATAATTGTATTTCTTTATTGATTTTGAGCTTCTGGGCAAGATAAAATTTATGTCACATTTGTACATTCCTTCTTGTAAAAAATTTTTTGGACCAGATATAGTAAAGGTCATAATCTTATTAACTTACAATATCAATTACTGGTGTACTTGTATCATTACTTACCCAGTGGCTTCATTCTGTTTTGTTATTCACAAAGTATGTGATATGCCCCCTCCATGTACGATAGCCTTATTGTTGACATATCTTTGTAGTGTTATTGTTTATTACCTTACTGTTGTGTTAACTGAGAGTAATAGGATGTTGATGTTCAAATATATTGATACATTATGTTCCAACACCACGGAAACATGACTGGATTCTCCTCCAAAGATCTGTCCACATCAGCAAGTTCATTGTCGGCCTGAAAAGACACTCCACTGTAAATAGTTTAAATCTCTAGGAGTGGAGTTGTTATAGATTTGTTCCCCTAATCATTTCTTTGATTAGAAAATAGGAACAAGTTGACTCTTTGAAACTGAAAGAGGGGGTTGGGGTGGGATATGGTACCGAATTTAACCCCAAATTACATCTACCACCAGGAATTTAGAGGGCAACAGAAAATCCCTCATCTGGACTTTCATTTTTGGCTCTCAGTATTGCCTGCTGTTAATTTAGGTTTGTCCTGCAAATTCATGATGCAATTCAAAGAGTATTTGACATGGACACTCACTGTTGTGATCTACTGGTGATGTTCCCCTCCCTTCCAGCGCTTGAAAAAGCTAGTCTAGATTTCTGGACATCAGCCATGGTCTCCGACTGTGATGAAACGTTTCTCTGCATGATCCAAGCCATTCAATGGCTGCATCTTTCAGTGAAAACTTAGGCCTCTTTGAAAACGCTTGTACCTTGATTTCACACACAGGTTTAGTTTAAATGGCATGTGCATGTATTAAGAAGGCAGTAATGCAAAAAGGACATTTATTTCACAGCCTTGCTTTTCAGACATGTTATTATACTTTTCTTTCGGTTCATTTATTTGTTCATTAGTTATTCATTAAAATAACTCCAGAAGTTCTAAACAGATTCTGATGAAATTTGGTCCAAGGTCAGGGTTTTACCCAAGGAACAATCCAAGCTATCTGTTATCTCATTTTGGAGCATTATGAGAAATGTTATCGCTCATCCCAAAGTTGATGACATCAAACCATTGATGCGGTGTATGCATTCGGCATGCAGACTGCTAACTGGCGTGACACTAAATGAACTACACTTCCGAGTGTCATGCCTGGCTAGCAGAACATCCTGCCTGCATTCATTATGCAAATCGTGGAAGAGATTGTGGCTTCCTTGGTGGAGGTTTGCACTCTCAGAGTCAGGGTGCTCTCTCTAGTCTTTATTTGATGTTTTTTCATCTGTGCAAATGATGGATTGATGGGAGTTTCATGGCCCATCAGCCTTTGTAGGCTATGTAAGGCATTAATCACAACAAAGCGTTATAGATATATAAAATAATGGATGGAAGTTTTATGGCCCATCAGCCTTTGTAGGCTATGTAAGGCATTAATCACAACAAAGCGTTATAATATGTGAGGCATTAATCACAAAAAAATTATAGATATATAATATGAGCAAGTGGAGTCACAATTTTTGAAGTTATTCACCTCTTAGGAATTGCATTAATGCAAGTGAACAGGGCTTAACTTGGAATAGCATAATGACCAAAGCTATCTATGATGACACTTGGGCATTTGTATCACTGCACAGACTAAGATTTTAGTTCATGCAGTTTGTTACACATTTTTATCAGTTCCACTGCACGTTCATTTGAGATTCTTTCCATTTCATTTTTTTCCGTCTCTTTTCTGATTGAGCAGCGACTGTTGCACACTTGATGACAGAAATGACTTATTGCTGTTGCAAAATGCACAAATCTGGAAGCTTGGTAAGCAGTCTTTTGCCTTGAAAGTTGGAAAATGCAGCCGTCTTTTTAAGCCATGTGAAATGCCTGTGTCCATGTCTTGATAAACATGTGTGTATTCCAATATGTTATCGTCAGTGCATTCTTTTTACAACAGCATCCAACAAAGGGGCAGTTTGTATCAATATTTATTGAAAATATATGATATGTGTAAATGATGAAATAGATAAATTTCTTACAAACGTTGTCATGATTTGCAGTAATGTGGTCATTTCTCACCTCCTGGGGCAGCTAGACTGTGGACACTTTGAAGTATTCCACAGTTTACTCCCACAAAGAATAATCCATAGTGGCAAGACAAAGAACAAAGATCTACAGCTCCAGTAGGCCTGGATGAATAAACATCAAAATGCAGGGTATGTGGAAAAGGAGCGTAAATTCCTCTGACATGCCTTACAATCAATGATTCATAATCAGTCACCAAGCATGCACTCGAGACTTGGGGCACAAGATACAAGTGAATTAGTCAGATCAGGAAGTCATTAAAAATTGTTCCTTTGCCTGAAGAGTGACATTAAGTCAAATTTGAGGGTGTGGAGGGTGGGCGTTAAGCATCTCAAGGAATTCTTGGTTTTGTGGATTACTAGACCTCAATTCAGCAATTTCATAATAGATTTTACCAACCAGCATATACAGAGAGTTTAAAAGGGAAGCATTATGATTATAATATGCAAATATTTCACAAAGCACGGGAATAAAATGTACACCTGGTGGTCTCTAAAAGCACTACATCACCGAGAGCAAGAGCTTGAGCTAAAGCTGCGCTGTGACATTGATACTTATGTTCTCAACACTTGGTGCGTGAAGGAAACAGCAGCAGAAACCAGAGATGAGATGAGATGAGCCTATGCATGGCGGGGGGAAATACAGTGCTTTGGCATGATGCTATAAATATGCATGGACTATAACACCATCTTCACTCTTCTGTCCAGTATTAATTCTGAATAAAACCATAGCACTGCCTGTACCTGGGCCATGGAACTGATGTCTGGGGATAACAGCTCAATGTGTTAAGTTCCACTACTAAGATGCCTTCTATGATTGGTCTGGGTTCGCTATCAACTGTACTACTTTGACAGACAAAATTTGAACTTTCTGTTGCAAAGACAGTTCTATGATATGTGTTTGGATATCAAGATCCTTTCCATTCTCCCTCTACACATGATGAGAACCTGCCGTCTGCTGGACCAACAAGCTGAAGGTGAAACTTAAGTAAGTCACTGAATCTGACACCCAACAGCAAAATCACACAGTAGCCATACGAGGCAGTCTAAAAGTACAAGAACAATGCTTCCACTTCTCCCTCTCACCCCTTCCACTCCCATCCCTTTTTAATCCTTTTATCCTTCCCCTTTTTTCTGTCTGGTCACACCCCACACTTAGCATATTCCTGGCCCAGCCAAAGCTGATGGAGGAGCTGGGTGTGAGAAGAGCTGCGGCTTCCAGCATCTCTTACAGCAGCTCCACGTAGTTGGCGGGAAACATGCCGTGGTGGCCGCTGGGGTTGTAGCCTGTCCACCAACCAGCATCAACCTGCTCTATGTCCGTGATGATGTCCCCAGGGTCAAAGCTGATCTCGGACTCATCAGCTGCAAAGTCACCAGATGGGTAACATTTTCAGCGCAAGTTTCCTTTTCAAAACACAGGAAATGTACAACAACAAGAACATGTTTGTCAGTCCTATCAAGGAGTGGGATTAACACCTGAAAGCTAGTTCACAAGTCAAACACAAGTGACTCAGATACATGTACAGACATAATGAATATGAGAACGAGTGTAAGAAGAAGAGAGGATGTTGAAATGACAGGCATAAAGTTAAGTACACAAAGGCAAGAAGGCAGATGAATGACAGTAATAAACAGTTGAGTGAAGAGCAGTGGAAGCATCATCCTAAAACTATCAGTCACATGATGATGAAGAAAAGGAGTAGAACTGCTCCCTGTCAGGCAGTCAAGTAAGGATATATATACATCCAAACACAAAATAATGTACTCATGCACAGGCATTTTCTAAACAGTAACTTGTAATCCCAAATAATTTGGATGCCAATTACAAATTTCACACACACAAATATATATATCAATAGATTGATGGAAAACACGCATACATATACGCACATACACACACACACACCTTCAGACACAAACACATTACATATCACACACACACTAACACACAGGTATGCACTCACACATGGACAGCACAGCAGCTCCACCTACAAGCCTCATAGTCGTAGAGAGCCTTGGCACAGACGCCCTGGCCATTGGAGACAGGCGTCTGCTCATCCTCTGGGGGCTCTTCGGCCACGTAGTCCTCAGCTGGTGCATGGGCAGGAGGCTCCTGGTGGTATGCAGGCTCCTGCTGGTAGCCCTGGTCCTCCTCTTCTGTTGGCACACAGTGCAGGACAGTCACCAGTAGGAGAGGATGAGAATGAATGGGGCGTTTTGGTCTATCAGCCTCTGCTATACAAGGCCACTGACTACAAAATCATCACAGACTGTTACAGGAATACCAAGTCAAGTCTGGATTACCATAGTCATATGCCTTTTAAGAATTGTACAGGTCCATTCCTCCAGGGGAAGGCCAAGTGCAAGGCAGACCTGCGTCCGCCTTCAAATCCTGATGCTGCGACTTGGACTGCCACTCCTGCATTGGTCTCCACAGTCACAGCTGACCATGTCAACAGAACGGGACTGACCTTCAGCAGCACATATTCATGGTCCTCCAGGACAGATGGACACCTATCACTACTGCAGGTAGATGTTGTGGGTTTATTCTTACATTTGACCCACAGAAGGTTATACCAAATGGACAATATCCCAGTACTACTATGAGCTGGCAAGAAACTCCCAAAGGAGTTGGACAGCAGGTGGTCTTCAGAGGAAGAGAGTCCATCTACATCATCGTATCATGAGCAAATCAAAGTAAACCTTCCACACTTTTGAGCATAAAGATGAAACCAGTGGTTATGATTGCATCAAGTTGTAAGTGCCACTGAGAGAAAAGCTATGGAGTTCAAGCATGACAGTGCACATCCAATGATACAGCAGGTGAACTATGGAAAGCAAAAAGGAATGCCAGGAAGGCAGATGTACACACTGCAGTTACAACCCATCTCTGTCACTTGCAGGCACAAATCAAAATCAGGTCTCCTTCTAAAGACCACAACCCAAAGCAGCATCTGAGATACTCAGTGTACCAAATTCATTAATCAATAAGGAGGAATGTGATATCTTACGTGCTGCTGTTGTGTTCCAAGGACAAACAGGTGCATGCAAACTACACACACACACACACACACACACACACACACACACACAAACAACATTCCTCTTCCATACAATCTGACACAGACAGGGTTTTTATACCCACCATTCCATTCCTGGTCCTCATCCTCTTGGTCCGAATCCTGTCGAGGGGGCAGCGATTCGGACAGCAGGTTGCGGACATGAGGCTGGGACTTGGGCTCAGATTCAGGCTCCGCAGCCCGGGGGGGCTTGCTGGGAACTGGTGCTGCTGCAGCAGGTCTAGGTGGGGAAGGCTCGCGGGGAGGTGGGGAGGGCTGGCGGGGTGGTGGGGCTGCCCCCCTAGAGGGTGGTGGGGCTGCCCCCCTAGAAGGTGGGGGGGCAGGGGGCTCCTCTCGTGGCAGGGAGATGGGCTGGCGGGGTGCAGGAGGTTCTTCAGGCTCCTGCCCTCCACTCAGGAAGGGGCTCTTCAGCTTGCTGAAACCAGAGACAGTCTTATGTTTTCTTGGCAACAAATGGCTGCACAAGCCAGTGTTGGAGAGTTGCCATGGGACCATAAATAACCCTTCACATTTATGCCTATTAATATTACTATAAGTCATAATAATATATTATTTCCATTGAAGTGTACAATGAAAGGGAACAGTGAGGTTTAAAAAGCAAAGTCACAAAGTTGACGTCTTACTGGTAACTTTCAATAATAATAATAATAACAAGAAGGGCAAAGCCCATACGACTCACATGCTTGACCTTGACCTTTATATGACCTTGACCTTCAGGTGACCTTCAAGGTCAAGATCAAACAACTAAACCTACCAATGACATCATACACAAAGAAATGCTTTACACATTTTTCCTAACAAAATACATGTGACCTTGACCCAAGGTCAAGGTCATCCAAGGTCATGCAACACAAAGCTGTTAATTCAAGACATAGGAAGCACAATGGTGCTTATTGGCACTTTCTACCATGAGATATAGTCACTTTTAGTGGTTTACTACCCCATTTTGGTCACATTTCATAAGGGTCAAAGTGACCTTGACCTTGATGATATGTGACCAAATGTGTCTCATGATGAAAGTATAACATGTGCCCCACATAATTATCAAGTTTGAAACAGTTATCTTCCATAGTTCAGGGTCAAGGTCACTTCAAAATATGTATACAATCCAACTTTGAAGAGCTCCTGTGACCTTGACCTTGAAGCAAGGTCAACCAAACTGGTATCAAAAGATAGGACTTGCTTTGACCTATATACCACTTGTAGCTAAGGTCGCCATTCTCAATAACGTGGGAGAAAATTGGGAAAATGTGAAAAATGACTGTTTTTGAGACCACATTTATGGCTCCTGTGACCAGGGTTCGTACAGGTTTTTAGATACAAAATTCCATGACTTTTCCATGACTTTCCATGACCTTCAACAACATTTTCCATGATCTAACGTACTGTAATACATTACAATTTTAAAGAGAAAAGTGTATGGCGCACGACCAAACTCACGCACAATACACCNNNCTCGAGGAAGAGAGAAGTCACCCACCTCATACAAGCTTTTTTGAAGTTCTCCAGCCTCTCCTGCGGGGTGCAGCCCTTGAAGGCGTGGCCGGTCGTGGCTCTGAGATGCATGAGTTGGGTGATCCACTGTTTGAAGACCTCCGCCGTGGGGCCGCACACAAGGTGTATCTCTGGGTGGTTCCCCAGCGAAGCGCCTTCCTGCAAGATGAAGTGGAAGTCAGTCACGTGAATGAAGCTCGGTATTGCAAAGTAAATTGTGGCTTTTCAAGAATGCCAACACTGGCCACCATGCTTAGGGGCCTACAGGTCTCTTCACATAAAAACACCCAGGGAGAAAGAGAACGAGTACATATGTGCTGCTCAGGGGCGTTGGCATCGGCTGTCCAGTTGTCCAATAGAGCGGTCAGGCTGCACTGAAGCAATATTTCTGTACATTAATGTTAATACATAAGACAGTATGAAATTATAAATGTTCGCAAACTATTTTACAGGGATTTGGGAGAGCGTTACACACACACGTACACACGCACACTCGTACACACACACGTACACACATACACGCACAAGAACACACATTCACACACATACATACACATCCTCGCGGCTGGTTGTTGATCAGAACGATCGTGTTCGCATTTTTCTGCATTTAAGTGACAGGACAGCCGAGTGAGATCAATCTACTGACCTTCAGTTTGGGGTCACGGTCTCCTCCAGCTCTTCCAGACTTCCTTCCTCTGCTCCCTTCACGTTTCCCAGCAGTAGATGACGTCACCGAAAATGTGGATGTTGCGGCTGTGACGTCAGAGCCTGGTTTGGCGGATAAGCGCTCCTGCAGAATTAAGTTACAAAAATTAAACAAAGAAATGTTCCTAAGTAGCCTGTATCACACGGCATTTTCAGACAAGTTTTCGTGACAGAGGAAGTGTGGCACTTTAAGCTAAATGTGCATACTCGGGGTTATCTACACATAATGTTTTCCTACCTCGGCTTTCTCTCTGACGATGGAGGAGTCCTCGGGCTCCAGTTTCGGCAATGCGATTGTCAGGACGACTGCATCCTCCTCCAACACGTCCCCCATCTCCTTCAGGACGGACTCCTTGGCGTGGAGGAGTTGGGCAGTGGCCTCGTCGAAACGGGAGAAGGCGTCCTTGTTCTTGACGGCCTTGACCTCCAAAAGGAGGACTCCCAGGTGTGGGTGGAGGACAAGGATGTCCTTCTCGCCTGACTTGCTGTTGCCTGCCTTGCTGCTCAGGTCCTGGTTGTGGAAGAGGAACACTGGAGGATCATCCGGGCCCATGATTTCCTCCAGGGCTGCCTTGACAAGCTGTACAACAAGGAACTCGCAATCTTCCGACTCCAGATGCTCGACTATGTTTGGATTTCGCAATTTGTCTTCGTCCAGGGCATAGGAGGGCGGCTCCTTGATTCGTATTTTCTTTGTTTTTGTCTGGTCGCCGCTGTCCCCGTCTTTCCCGCCGGATGAGGCTTCGATGTTTCCTTCAGAGGAAAGGCTTTGAGTTTCCGCAGCAGCGTTCTTGTCTTGCAAGGTTCCTCCAAGACTTTCTGCAGAACCAGTCGCCTCTTTCTGCTCTCCCTGCTGCTTGCTGTCTGTGGAGACGTTGGAGCTTTGCCCTGTAGAACTCTCAGTGGCCGTGGATGGAGTTGTCTGTTCCCTTGAACCCTGAGCATCTCTGACCGCGCCTGCAGGTGGGGTAGGTCTGGCAGGAGTCACTCTCTTGTAAAGCGTCACCTTGGATTCTACGAAATCCGGGAAAACTTGGACCTTGCCTTTCTTGTAATAGACTTTGTCAAAGACTTCCATGTTCTGAAAAACAAAGAGCCAAATGTCGACATCCATGTTTTATGACAAGAAGAGGCATGTCTACAAATCAGTCAGTAGTGCTGATATCATTACTCTCAGGATAGACTGGGTGACTAGAGAAAGACCCATGACAGTTGGGAAAGACTAGCAAATAACATGTAAATATTGGGATTCGGGTCACCCGAGCATGTAAGGTCGAAACAGCAGCGGCTGATACACGGCTGTATAGACAGGAGAAGACAACACGGACCATGGTAGCTCAGCTGGTAGAGCATTTCGGGCGCTGATCGAAGGGTTGCGAGTTCAGACCCCGCCTGTGGTCCAACATTTTCCTGTCTGTCCCACGCAGGGCTTCGGCTCTGTATGTTAAACTCAACTACAACAGTGGCTATGACATGAAATCAGTGGGACTGTGCTGGTCTTAAAATAAGTGTGCTTGTGTGCATATTGCGTGCATGCACAAGAGCGTGCATACTGCTAAGTGAGAGTGTGGGTATATGTGTATGCTTGCCCATGCGAGATGTGTGTTTGTGAGAGAGTGCGCACGCACGCTTGTGTGCCAGCAAACGCACACACAGGAAGTCCCGTCAAATTAAGTTTTACCGAAAATGCCAAGTACATGCAGTGAAACATAACAACAACATTCCAAACCAGTCTTCAGCGTTGTTTGATAAAAGCACAAATTATGTTAGTGCTTGAATGAACATAATATTTTATTGTTTGAGGTATTGAGAAGTTTTCTTGATGCTATTCGACTTCTAATCGAAGGTTACACAAGTAGTACCAGGATGCACTATTTCCCAATAATTATCCGACATGTGATCACGGCCAAATAACTGACGTGAATTTGACTTCACTTGGATTAGACGTAAACATCTATCACACACCCAAAATAGGAGATGCACAGAAAACAAATTTGCATGGCAGAACAGGGGAAGAGGCAGCCGAAACAAAAGATTGAAATGGGTAGACAATATATGAGGCCAGAACGAAGTAAGCAAAGTCTGAAGACTTGCAATGTAAGGGGAGAAGTGTTTGTCTTTCTGCAGAGACAGCTGGTGCAGGAAAAATTTCCGTTTTACCCATGTACAAGGAGAAAGCAACAAAGCTGTGAGAACGCACGTTGATTTCGAGCAATCAGCGAAATATCTTTAGAAAAAGCTTTTTTGCTTAAGTTCTGTATTTGCGTTTTATTGTGCGATTCTTTTAAACTACAAAGTCTAAACCGATATTTAACTCTCTGGCAACGTAACGCCCCATATGGGGTGATTAACGCACAGTTATATTAATTAAAAACAACAACAAAAAACAACGTCAGAGGTCAATTACTCAAAATGACAGTAAAAAGCTCATGCATGTTTAACAACTCATTTTAACAAATATATAGATTGCCTCATTCTGGTTTTTCTTATTGACTAGATATGTTTGGATGATATGAGTATGAACAAAGTGAAATATTCTAAATTAGGACTAGGCACCTTTTCACTCAGACACTCGTATGTGCATGCATACATACACACTCACGCTCGCACGCGTGGCCAGGGACACACACAGACGAGTATGCACACGTGTACACTCATCACGAGCCATACATGCATAGGCACGCAAAAACACTCGCATCAATCCGCATACATGCGCGCGAGTGTGTGCACGCACTGCATAGCACGGCCTTGACAGACTGTCGCTCAGGACTGCATTTCGCCGACGTCACTGAGATTGACGTTTGAGATCAGCCTCTGGATTTGAGTCCATAGAGAACTAGCTTTTCGTTGCAGTAGGCGAGAATGCCCGAATGCGTTGAGCGTTCTAGTCAGGTTGAAAGGTGCTTTCAGAGTTGACGTCCTTTGAATGGAAGGGCGTTTTCAATGGCGTCAGATCCCCTGGCAGTCAGCCTTGGCCTCCCACCCCCCCTCCCTCGACTCTCGCCCCTCCCCTCCTCCCGCGGTCCCCTCCCCCCTCTCCCCTCCCCCAGTCCCCCCCCCCACCCAGCCCCCCTGCCTTGCGCCTGGAGTAAAGTTTATGCAAGGGCAGCACCCCTTGCGCTGCCACTGGTGGTGTGGGAACTGTCGACAGCTTGCAGTGAGCGAGGCACAGACTGCCAGGCTCTGTGAAGTCGGCGTTTGTCGTAATAACTGTTCTACTGCCCCAGTCAGACGGCTGTTGCTACGCTAGTGGTAGAGTGCCATGATTCTTTTTCCTGCAGTCGAGGCAAAATAACGCTGTGAGAGAAACAGGATCAGCGAACACTTGCGTAGAGTTGTCGTGGCTTTTTAAAGTAAAGAAATGTGTTCGGGTTTTGTGTAAAGCGTTTCAATGACAAATGAAGTAGACGAAGTAAACAGTTTCATCCTCGATCATCATCACCAGCAGTAGTGCATAGTTATCATCATCATCATCATCATCATCATCATCATCATCATCATCATCATCATCATCATCATCATCATCGTCGTCATCATCATCATCATCATATAATAATAATAATAATACAGATTATTTATACGCACATACCTTCCCTAATAGGCAAGCTCATGGCGTTTACAATGAAAAGTCCACACTCATACAAAGCATTCCAACACTCGCACACTGTACAGTTGAATTAAAAGAAGAGTTAAATACAATACAATTAATTAACATAGCAGGCAATAAACAAAACACGAAACATAAGAGAGGCGCCTTGTGAAGCACCTCACTGCTCGTCAGAAAAGACTGACCGGAACAGGTGTGTCTTAAGGGAGGTTTTGAACTGGGACATGGAATCAGAGTGACGGACAGGGAAAGGTAGGCTATTCCACGTTACAGGGCCGATGTTAGAAAAAGCTCGCTGTCCTTGGGTTTTCTTTTTGCGATGGGGGACATTTAACGTTTTGGTGTCTGCAGCTGAACGGTTATTTCTAGCGGGGTGTAGACAGTGAGAATTTCTTTGAGTGCGTGTGGTGCAGTTTGATTGAAGAAGTTGAAACACATAGTGGCTAGCTTATACTCTATCCTCTGAGCGACGGGGAGCCAATGCAGTGCACGAAGGAGTTTGGATGTGGGAGTTCTCTTGGGACATCTAAAAACTAATCTAGCAGCAGTGTTTTGGACTTTTTGCAGTTTGTTTAGCAGAGTGTCAGGAATGCCAGCAAGAAGAGAATTTCCATAATCAAGACGGGACAGAACAAGGGAAGTGACAAGGGATTGAGTGGCCTGTTGTGAAAGATAGTGACGAATAGTGCTAATTTTCCTTAACTCGTAGTAAGCTAACTGGCAAACTTTGTTCACATGAACTCTCATAGAAAGATCATCATCGAACATGACACCTAAGTTCCTAACAGACTTTGAGAATTCTATCTCACTCTGACCTATGGTTAGTTTCAGGGCCTGATCGAATTCGCCTCTACCGCCAACCAGGAGAGCTTCGGTCTTTCACCAATAGATATTACCATAAATGGGATTAGAGAAATTCCTTTCAATCTCAACAGACTGTAAAGCATTTCCACAAAATCACCACTGAGACCAGTTGCAGTCACACAAACATGACTAACAAAAATTACATTCTGTATACAAAACAAGTTGTAGTTGCAGTAACCCTGCTGACCCTAATCTTTTTTTTTTTGACTCAAGAAAGGAAGAATGAGAGAAGCTGTCAGTAAACAACACTCTGCTTGCCCTGTGTATCAGTGGCGTCACACTGCAGACATAATGGTGAGCACTGCACTATCTAAGTAAAACAAGAAGGGCAAAGCCCATACGACTCACATGCAGACCTGGTTACCCCAAATTTTGCCTATGCGTACTCACTGGTTCAGATATGCGTATTTTTTAAAAACTGTGTGTATTTTTTGCGCGGACCAACATTTCAAAAATGCAGCTTTTGGTTTGCACAATGATACTCCGCAGTCAGTCAACGACACCAAAAAAATTTTTTAAGTGGCAATGCAAGTGAAGAGTTAACTGCCCCTTGACCACACACACACTCGATCAGCCGCCACCCCGCCTGACGTACTGACTTTGCCTGTCCGGGGAGTTTCACCGACATTACTGTTACACTGTTCATGTTCGCAACTAGAGCATCACACACACAGTAGGCCTATTCATACGTATCCAAGCAGCTAAACAATCAAAATCGCAATTCAACTGCGCAAATTAATCTTCTCTGAAGAAACGGTGATGCTACCGAAACGCATTCAATGAAAAGTTTGAGCAGCAGTCGAAAGGCAAAAGGAACGCTAGAAATGGTTCTGTCAAAGAGTTCTGGGAGCACAGGGCAGCTGTCGTGCTGCAGATAACCGAATAAATAAACACGAACAATGTGGAGTAATCACACTGTGAAAAGTGCGGTGGTCACTGGCCCTAGGCCTGTGGAACCCGCAGTCACTCTCCGCAGTCATCTCCCGACCTGGATGAGGCAAGGACACAGAAGGCATTGTTTTACCTAAACCCGGACATGTTACTTTTTGTCACGTTTGTGTCCAACATCAGCGTCGGGCCCTGGAGTTAGGTCGCAGGGACCACCCGTTGAGAGTCAAACGTGGGATGGAGTTATGATATTGATATATCCAACCACGCAGTTGGGTATATAAACCGTACGAGGCCGTACAGCTACCTACCAAAAAAAATTTGGTAGCCGTACCGCACGGCTACGGAACCTCTTCCAAGAAAATGTGCTTACCGTATATCCTCCAGGAACTTGAAGTGATCAAGCCTATGATTTTCAGTACAGTGCAGGATGGATAAAACAACCAACAAATACACACACACACACACACACACACACACACAAACACGCACACACACATAGAGGGAAAGTGTGAGAGAAAGACAGAAAGAGAGAGAGAGAGAGAGAGAGAGAGAGAGAGAGAGAGAGAGAGAGAGAGAGAGAGAGAGAGACAGACAGACAGACAGAGACAGAGAAGAGAGAGAGAGAGAGAGAGAGAGAGAGAGAGAGAGAGAGAGAGAGAGAGAGAGAGAGAGAGAGAGAGAGCCACTCAAACTTCAATGGAAACAGGGCCTGTATCCAGAACGGCGAGTTATTTTAACCCCGATTTATCTCTAAAGTAAACTCAGAGGATTCCAACTGTCTGTTCCGCTCTCCCTTGGCTGGAACACCGTTCTGGATATGGGCCACGCGTGCCAGACGTGGACTTTATCGCGCGAAATTGCACATTTAGGAATACGCAAAAGCTGCATTTTTTTCCGCGTATTTTTTCAGAGGCATGCGTAATTTTCGTATTCCATTTTTTCTTGCGTATTAATATGCAAAATTCGTACGGGTACCCAGGTCTGCACATGCTTGACCTTGACCTTTATATGACCTTGACCTTCAGGTGACCTTCAAGGTCAAGGTCAAACAACTAAACCTACCAATGACATCATACACAAAGAAATGCTTTACACTTTTTTCCTAACAAAATACATGTGACCTTGACCCAAGGTCAAGGTCATTCAAGGTCATGCAACACAAAGCTGTTAATTCAAGACATAGGAAGCACAATGGTGCTTATTGGCACTTTCTACCATGAGATATGGTCACTTTTAGTGGTTCACTACCCATTTTGGTCACATTTCATAAGGGTCAAAGTGACCTTAACCTTGATGATATGTGACCAAATGTGTCTCATGATGAAGGTATAACATGTTCCCCACATAATTATTAAGTTTGAAACAGTTATCTTCCATAGTTCAGGGTCAAGGTCACTTCAAAATATGTACACAATCCAACTTTGAAGAGCTCCTGTGACCTTGACCTTGAAGCAAGGTCAACCAAACTGGTATCAAAAGATAGGGCTTACTTTGCCCTATATACCATATATAGGTCAGGTATCCAATCTAAAAAACTTCAGAGAAAATTGAGAAAATGTGAAAAATGATTGTTTTTTAGACAACATTTATGGCCCCTGCGACCTTGACCTTGAAGCAAGGACAAGTCACTATGTATGTTTTTTGAGGCCTTGTCATCATACACCATCATGCCACATTTGGTATTGATAGACTTAATAGTCTCCAAGAAAAATCCAACATTAAAGTTTTCGGACGCCCACACGCCCGGACGGACGAAACGGGTGAGTACATAGACTCACTTTAGCTTCGCATGTGAGTCAAAAAGTGTTTTCAATGAAATATATTTTTTTGTTTGTTCAGATGAAATACTGTATATGGGACATTAAAAAACCACACACACACACAGACAAACACACACACACAAACACACACACACTAACACACATGAAACTGTGTCCAGTCTCAATCTGGCCTCTTAAAAAAAAATAGAGAGAGAAAAAAAGGTTCAGACCTGCCTACCTACCTACCCTCATTTGTTGCCATGTTACCTTAACTACATCTTTAGTGTGTTTTTTTGTTGGGCCTGATCCATGTGATCAGTGGGTGGCAGGTCTACATACAGTGCACTATGAAGGCTCCTTTGCGCAGTCCTACACAGATTATCATTTCCATACAAATTTGTACGACTACAAGCACTGTCTTATTCATCACACATGGGACGGATGATGGATGGTGTTTAATGGCCTATCAGCCTTTGTAGGCTATGTAAGGCCAATGATCACAATATACCATTCCAGCTGGTTAGTGTAAGTGCAGGTCAAGTCACGACTTCCCTAGTTAATCGCCTCTTACAAATCATGTAGGGAAACAAAGTGAGTCTTTTCTTACCCCCCAACCCACCAGCGGAACATCACAGACAGGATTTCCCTGAAGGTTGACAGCACTACGAAGTGCAGTGCAGTGACAAACAAGGACTACTGTTCAAACAAAAAAGGGGACACACACCTCACTTGAATTCCTATCAAGGACAACAGGAAAGGCATGATAAAAAACCCAAGTATGAAACAAAAAATAAACAATCAATCACAAACATGTGTGTGCGCGCACACACACATACACATACACAAACACACACACAGACATAACAAGCACAAACACTACCAAAAAAAAACTGAGCATGACTTACCCTGGAGCACTGGGGCGAGACGGGCCACCAGAGTCGGGCATCTCCACAGACTTCTGCTTGAAGAAGGCACGGGCACCAGAGGTGCCACTACCGGAGACCAGGTTTTGAGCTTCCTGAGGAGGAGAGAATGGCAAAACTGGTGGAGAGAGATAGGAGGAGAGAATGGCAGAACTGTTGGAGAGAGATAGGAGAGAATGGCAGAACTGGTGGAGAGAGATAGGAGGAGAGAATGGCAGAACTGGTGGAGAGAGATAGGAGGAGAGAATGGCAGAACTGGTGGAGAGAGATAGGAGGAGAGAATGGCAGAACTGGTGGAGAGAGATAGGAGGAGAGAAAGGCAGAACTGGTGGAGAGATAGGAGGAGAAAATGGCAGAACTGGTGGAGAGAGATAGGAGGAGAGAATGGCAGAACTGGTGGAGAGAGATAGGAGGAGAGAATGGCAGAACTGTTGGAGAGAGATAGGAGGAGAGAATGGCAGAACTGGTGGAGAGAGATAGGAGGAGAGAATGGCAGAACTGGTGGAGAGAGATAGGAGGAGAGAATGGCAGAACTGTTGGAGAGAGATCTGCAGATGCCCGAGTCCACATTGCATTTCTCTACAGGCTGAATCAAGCACTAATGCAGCAAGGCAGGCAGTAAGATAGTCACCATGATGAATGAGGAGAAGGAATTTTACATCAGTAAATAGCTTAGAACTCCGCCATGGACGGTCCTAAGCCCGGCTGAGAAAGGAGGAAGGTTGGACGAAGGGTTAGCATCCCTTCTCTGTAAAAAAAACACACCGCTACAGAAACGCAAACAAGGAGTTTAACAGACACTTCAGAACTGGGAGAGGATGGATCTCCAGCTGGAGGTGATATGACGCCGGGTAGTGAAAGCCAGACTCTGGAAGCTGCCAGGCCGACGACCATCATCTCTACCAGGACCATCATCAACATCTACAGATATGATGGCCTGAAAAGATCAGCAACGAGGAGCTCTGGCAGCGCACAAACCAACAATCAGCAGACCAAGAGATCATTCAAAGGCGCTGGAGATGGTTAGGGCACACATTACGCAAACCGGTCTCAAACACCACCAGACAGTCCCTTTCATGGAACCCGCAAGGGAAGAGAAAAAGAGGTCGACCTCGAAACAGTTGGCGCTGAGACCTGGACGCCGATGTAAAGAGAACAGGCCACTCTTGGGGACAGTTGGAAAAGATTGCTCAGGACCGGGAGGCTGGAGAACCCTTGTTAGCGGCCTATGCCCCAGGAGGGGTCAAAGGCATAGATAAAATAGATAGAAATAGCTTAGACAACTTTACAAGAGAGTGGCTGTTCTGAAACACCTACTCCACCCCTTTGTTGAAACAGAGATGCTTACCAATGGCATACAACAGAACAAACCGCATTCAAAAGCATGCATGCTTACATACAAGGGCATGCATGCATGTGCACATGCACTTGTATGCATACACATGTGCATGCAAACACACACACACACACACACACAAACACATACATGAGCACACATATGCAACCACACACATGTATATACACAAACACACACAGAGGCCCACATGCACTCATAATGCACACACACACGCACATACACACACGCACACATGCACATGCATATTCATGCCAACACACACACACACACGTGTACACACACACACACAGATACACACACACACACACACACGCACACACATACACACACAACACATGCTTAAAATAATTAATCTTCTTCTTCTGTCGATCGCTAGATGATTGCGCCAGTCGCCTGCACAAATGCAGCTGCTCTCCGCAGCTCCTCCAGGTTGCCATAGAGTTTGCTCCTCACTGGTGTTGGGTCTGGCCATGTGGCTCTTCTGAGGGCATCATGGTGGGGGCAGTCTTGGAGAAGGTGTTCATCGGTCATCGAGGCAGTGTCGCAAGAACATCTGTCTGTCTGACCGACTTTGAACTTTAATCAAAAACATCATGTTCATGAATACAGCTTTGTGCCTGCCTCTCACTGAAGCAGCGTTAAAGGGAGAGCACTCACCATGGCGCGCTTCTTTCTGGCAGCCTCGCTGCGCTGGCGTCGCTCCTCCTCATCCCGAGCTGTTGCGACCTGCTCCTGCTCCTGTAACACACACCCCTCTGTCACAAGGCTGTCCAGCAGGCTGCTGTGATCCATGCACACTGGTCTACATACACTGTCATCTGCAGGCTCCGATATGCAGTCCTACACACAGTGTCATCCCTCTACAAACTTGTACAGGTACAGCCTTGTTCATCGCTGTGAGGATTTCCCTGAAGGAGGCTGGTATTATGAGGGGCTATGCCATGACAAAAGATGACAGCTGTCCACACAGAAATAAAGATACATACTGTACTCATTACAAGTGACTGCTCTCCAATCACATCCAGACTGCTTTATTGCTACTCTTTCTTTATATCTCTATGTCTCCACTTTATTCATAATGATTATCATAGCCAAAGTATTAGGTTACACTTACAGTACAATGCAACTGATTAGGAAAGAGCAAATCTACACGTTAATGTCTGCTTTTGAGATATCAACTGATTAAAATGAACTACATTTATAATGATTTTTCGATTTATCTCATCAGCCCATGAAATTGTAGAACATGAGTAGTTTCTTTGAAAGAATAAATAATCAGCTGAGCTAATATCTACAGTGAAGCAACATGCTAACAGTTCAGCAGAAGGCAGGCAGTATAGCAATCTAATAACTAAAAATAACAAGGAGGAATCAACTCATTAGCACCAGCACCCATGAATCAACTCGCTACACAGTTGAAACCATGGCATCACAACACTGAAAACAAAATCTTAGTAGACTGCACAATTAGCTATAAACAAATGTACACAAAAACAGATCAGTCAAACCAAGAGGTTTCAGCAAATCATAGTAGGAAAAGCATGCAGACAGCTGCAAAGAGCAAAGCCATGGCCAGTAAATCAGTACATGACACGTGACCCACCATTACAAAATGAGACAGATGTGGCCTTTTGGAAATTCTGAACTATAACTATAGTATGGATGTAAAATGGAGACACTGCTCTTTACAATGATGCAAACATCTTGAAAACACATGGAATAGTGGCAAAGATGTGAGCTACTGATGACTAGGGAACAGCTGCTATGATGAACTGCAAAAAAGGGCTGTAACATTTAGACACTATTTATTATGTAACACAGTTGTGTCATCATGACGGCTATTTTAAATTGGGTATATTGGCTGACCAGCTGGACAGCTACCAATGGAAAAAAAATTGGTTGGGAGAATATGTTCTATGAATATGTGATTCATCTGTTTAAAGTTTATCACTCATGCATAGAGAAAGTACTGATTTCAATTTTTAAAGTAACTCTCTGTTTTGGTAGGGTAAGGTATAATTTTTGTAGAATAATCCAAGAAAATGATGAGATTTCACCAAAGTGTGATGTTAAAGTATAACCAAATGGATGGAGGTTCCAAATCTATCAACATCTCGAAGCCGACATCCATAACCCCTCTCCCTATGTTTGGTGGATATCTTGAAATGAGGTTTGGTGACTTCTATCTCATTTCGTAGTGGAGGGTCACACATGTGCATGGAGATGTCCCACTGACTTGGCAGCAAGCAAGGAAAACTAATATGAATATCACTTTGTACTCATGATTTTTAATTTTATTTTAAAGGCAACTCCTTGCATGGCTATGGATGGTCGCGAGCCCAAGAACAGTTTTACAAAAAATGTGATAGAGCACTGATGTGTGTGTGTGTGTGTGTGTGTGTGTAGGTGTGTGTGTGTGTAGGTGTGTAGGTGTGTGTGTGTGTGCGTGTGTAGGTGTGTGTGCGTGCATGTGTGTATGCATGCATGCATGCAAGTGATTCATATGCCTGTGTGCATGTTCATGTTAGAATGTGCATGAGTGCAGTGTGTTTGTGTGTGTGTGTGTTCACATGTGTTTAATTACTGATTCCAGTCTCAAAAGAGATAAACTGCACGTGTCATCAAGCCAGGGTTGGTAAGGCAAGGTTAGTAAAAGTGAAACAAGCATCAATAAAACTATTAAAAGTAGGGCAAGCAAGTGTTGGGAAAGCTGGAAATAGCAGTCAGTAGCAGGACCAGCTAGCAGAGAGAACTGTAGCATGAAATGAAAATAAAAAGGAAATTCATGTTGCTAAATCAGTGTAAAGGAAGAAAAAGTCAGAAATTTTTTTTATGACTGAGGCAAAGGAATAACCGAAAACAAACAAACAGCTGGAGTGTGAAAATTACAGTTCAGGTGAAAATTCCTACAAGATCAAGGAGACAGAAGAGCACAAAATTAGTAAAAAAGAATATCCACTTTGCCAAAGAAGTGGAATGGGGGATAGAAAAATGATAGCGCTGTGGCAAATGAATAAATGAAAATAAGCAGAAGGTTGAAGTATAAGAATTATTATACGGCCACCTTCTGATAAAAACTTTGTACAAATAGATCAGCAAGAAGGAACGGCCAAGGAGATAGAACTTAGAAGAGAAAGGACTGGGAGAAGCAGGAGGAAGATTTTGATTGTCATGAAGTGTAATCAAATATGCACAAACAAAGACAAGAAAACACATCAAAAAGACAAGCCAACCAATGCCAGGGTGGAGAAGGGAACATTTTGTAGAAAAAGGAAAATGATTTAATCAAGGGTGGCAGCCTGAAGATTGTAGGACTAAAGCAAAGTAGCAGAGTTTTAAAAACCTAGCTGAAGATAATAAGAGGCAGGGAGAGAGTCCAATTTCTCAATGCATTGTCAGGAGACCCACAACAAATGGAGAGACATTGACCAACCATTGGTTACCAAATATTACATGAAAGACCCAAGCAACCAATAAACCAAGTCACATCAGAACTACACAAAGGTGTTACAAAGAGAGTGATCAGGTTACCATGCCGACTGATAGGACATGTAAAAACCATTAATGCTGAGGACAGAGGCATGCAAGCTACAGAGTAAGGGCAGCATTCCTAGAGTCCAGGGCTGGTCTTTTTCCCAGAAAGCATTCCAGCAGGAAGGAAAAGCAGGCTGTCTCCCAGAGATCTAATCATTCTGCCCTTTTCTCAGTCAGAAGTTTATCACCCAGTTCCATCACTTTGGACCAAGCAGTGCAATTTTTACTAAGTCAAAGAGGCCTCAAGGGGTCCTGTTCAAATTAACATCGCTCAGAACAAGTGATGAGCTGGTGGTACTAACCTTTAGCTGAGAAAACAATGATACTCTCACAGTAACTTCATTCTGATGCAATATTGCTTTCCCTCTTTCCTAATGAACTTCCAATACCCCATCCCACCCACCCCAATCAGGAAATCAAGTACAACCAGAAGAAAAACTTCCCATTGTTGCATTGACTTATGTCCTGAAATGAATCCCTAGGAAAAACAGACACGTCATGATGCTTTCCAATGCATCAAAACAATTTCTGCCCTCACTCCTCAAAGTCCACTGAACCAAGCAAGGAATTCCAGGGAGACAACTCTGCTAAAAAAAGAAAAGAAAGGGAACTCCAGTGTAGGCCAGCCACAATGACCCTTGACCTCTATGCAGATCCCTGCCTAAGCATGCAGGCCTGGCCCTCTCACCCATTGCTTCTTTACGGAGTCCTTGTCCACAGAGCTGGCCTGCTTCTCAAGCGACCGCTGTTCGTGAACTGCTTTCATGCGCTCCTTCAATCGCTTGTCTCGCTCCTTGGCTTCCTGCACCTGAAACCACATTGCCATCCAGGGCCTAAAAGTCTCACCTGGCTGCAGGGCTTGTTTCCTCAACTGAGTACATACTTTGCAGTCAAACCTAACTGAAAAACCAGTCACCTTATCAGAGCACAGGCCTGATGACCTCCTCCAAACCAACACACTGACAACTCCTCTGGAAGGGAATGACCATCAAACCGTGCCATGGACCTGCACACTTCTTCCAGCCAAGAATGGAAAGAAGCACCTAACATGACCCTCACCAAGATCAGTGTTCACCATCTGTTTGAAATCAGATTTTTCTTAAACGAATAAGAGTGTGTGTTGGAAGTTATAGTGGCGGATGTCATCTCCATTCAGCATTTCAGCTGCTCTTGAACAGATCTTCCCATTCAGTCTGAAGGGAGTGACATCTACATAACTGGGAACAAGACATTCGTCCTCACATAGACTAGTTCCATTATGAGCTGCTAAATTGCAACCAGGGCCTGTGCCAGACCATTATCAATACATCATGCCAAGATAAATGGGGTGAATGGGGAGGAGGATGGGGTGGGCTTTGCAAAGCAGGGGAAGGCAAGGCTGATGGGAACAGAGCTGTGATGGGGAAGGACATGGAGGAATTTGGGCCATGACACTCGAGTCTGGCCCCATCTTCATCAGCAGCTGCTGCATAACCCTCATATGCATAAAACAATCATTGCCATGATAAACAAGCTGATTTATAAATAATCAGTTGAACATGTAAATTACCTCCAACATTCTTTGTCATTTTTCCAATGCAGGCAACCTTGAACATGATTGAGATGTGGAGGAGACAACTAATAATATATACGTGACATTCATGCATGAGTTTTTTAATGTGTTAAAATTTTTACAAATCCTCTTAGAGCAATTTATTAACAGAAGACAATATGATAACTTAAACATTTCATACCAGCATGAAGAAATATAGAGTTTATTATGGAAAGCCATGAAACTCTAGTATGACAAATTCACTCCCACATTCAATAAGACAGGAAAGCATAAAGATTCAGAGAGAGAGAGAGAGAGAGAGAGAGAGAGAGAGAGAGAGAGAGAGAGAGAGAGAGAGAGAGAGAGAGAGAGAGAGAGAGAGAGAGAGAGAGAGAGAGAGAGAGAGAGAGCACATACACTAAGACCATACTAAGACCATATCTGCAGAGATTTGCATAAAGACAGAGGCAAGAAAATCAACTAAGTTACATGTCCATGACTGGTACAAGTAGGAAGAGATGCACTGAGAGTAAAATACGCAGACACAGAAAGGGAAGACCATGCCCCAGTCTGCACCAGCTCCCTCCTACCTCTCTGGCCTTGCGCTCCTCCTCCATCTTGGACATCTCCTCAGCAGCCCTTTTCGCTTCCTCCTCCCTCCGCAGCGTCTCATCTTTCTGCAATGCAAACATTCTCTCAGTTCTTTAGCCGGGCATCAGCACTTCACAAGGATCAATGAATATAATATAGGTTATGCTTTGATAAACTGTAAAGTTGCTCTACAAATGAAAACAAGAAGGTCAAAGCCCATACGACTCACATGCTTGACCTTGACCTTTACATGACCTTGACCTTCAGGTGACCTTCAAGGTCAAACAACTAAACCTAGCAATAGCATCATACACTAAGAAATGCTTTACACATTTTTCCTACCAAAATACATGTGGCCTTGACCCAAGGTCAAGGTCATCCAAGGTCATGCAACATAAAGCTGTTAATTCAAGACATAGGAAGCACAATGGTGCTTATTGGCACTTCCTACCATGAGATATG
Source organism: Theodoxus fluviatilis (assembly GCA_034096865.1). Classification (NCBI taxonomy): domain Eukaryota; kingdom Metazoa; phylum Mollusca; class Gastropoda; order Cycloneritida; family Neritidae; genus Theodoxus; species Theodoxus fluviatilis. The sequence goes on along the minus strand of JAWQFJ010002438.1, from coordinate 43,865 downwards.
GTCACTTTTAGTGGTTCACTACCCCATTTTGGTCACATTTCATAAGGGTCAAAGTGACCTTGACCTTGATGATATGTGACCAAATGTGTCTCATGATGAAAGTATAACATGTGCCCCACAGAATTATTAAGTTTGAAACAGTTATCTTCCATAGTTCAGGGTCAAGGTCACTTCAAAATATGTATACAATCCAACTTTGAAGAGCTCCTGTGATCTTGACCTTGAAGCAAGGTCAATCAAATTGGTATCAAAAGATAGGTATTACTTTGCCCTATATACCATATATAGGTCAGGTATCCAATCTCAAAACCTTCAGAGAAAATTGGGAAAATGTGAAAAATGGCTGTTTTTTAAACATTTATGGCCCCTGTGACCTTGACCTTGAAGCAAGGTCAAGTCACCATGTATGTTTTTGTATGTCTTGTCATCATACACCATCATGCCAAATTGGGTGTTGATAGACTTAATAGTCTCAGAGAAAAATCCAACATTAAAGTTTTTTACAGACGACAGGATGCCCGGACGGACGACACGGATGACCTAGTATGAAAGTATAACATGTGTACTACAATGTTATGAAGCTTGGAAGAGTTATCTTCCATAGTTCAGGGTCAAGGTCACTTCAAAATATGTATACAATCCAACTTTAAAGACTTCCTGTGACCTTGACCTTGAAGCAAGGTCAAGTCACTGTGTATGTTTTTGTACGCCTTGCCATCCTACACCATCATGCCAAATTGGGTGTTGATAGACTTAATAGTCTCCGAGAAAAATCCAACGTTAAAGTTTTTTACGGATTACAGGACGCCCAGACGCCCGAACGGACGCCCGGACGCCCGGGAACGGGTGACCTAGTATGAAAGTATAACATGTGTACTACAATGTTATGAAGTTTGGAAGAGTTATCTTCCATAGTTCGGGGTCAAGGTCACTTCAAAATATGTATACAATCCAACTTTAAAGACCTCCTGTGACCTTGACCTTGAAGCAAGGTCAATCAAACTGGTATCAAAAGATAGGGATTACTGTGCCCTATATACCATATATAGGTCAGGTATCCAATCTCAAAAACTTCAGAGAAAATTGGGAAAATGTGGAAAATGGCTTATTTTTATACGACATTTACGGCCCCTGCGACCTTGACCTTGAAGCAAGGTCAAGTCACTATGTACGTTTTTTGAAGCCTTGTCATCATACACCATCATGCCAAATTGGGTGCTGATAGACTGAATAGTCTCCGAGAAAAATCCAACATTAAAGTTTTTTACAGACGCCCGGATGCCCGGATGGACGAAACGGGTGAGTATATACTATTGACTCACTTTTGCTTCGCATGTGAGTCAAAAACTTCTTTTTCTTTTTCTTCTTCTTCTTCTTAAATACACTAACTCAGCATGTGTAATACCTAATTAATGGGAAAAGCAAGTATTTTCATGGAAAAATCAAACATGATCCACTGATCAATCTCAATGAACAAACAGCAGTTTAACTGTTGGTTTGGTTGCATGACTTTAATCCATGCAATAAAAGCAAAATAAATGTTTTAATGTTCCCAAAATTTAGACAAATGAGGTTTTGAATCTATCATCAGTGCAACATTTTGCACAGAAAGTGAGTTTTGCTAATAAGATGCATTCAGCTTATAAAAGTGCTACATGGAAGAAAAACATACTGTGATACAAATGGATGCACTTGCAAACATTTCATGTCAATTCAGAGAGAGAGAGAGAGAGAGAGAGAGAGAGAGAGAGAGAGAGAGAGAGAGAGAGGAGAGAGAGAGAGAGAGAGAGGAGAGAGAGAGAGAGAGAGAGAGAGAGAGAGAGAGAGAGAGAGAGAGAGAGAGAGAGAGAGAGAGAGAGAGAGAGAGAGAGAGAGAGAGAGAGGGATGGAAGGACAGACGGATGGATGGACGGACGGACGGACAGACAGAGATGATTGTAAGACAGACAGACAGACAGACAGAGACAGACAGACATACAGAGAAGGTTGCAGCACAATCAATGTTGATTAGTTTTACAGTGACTGTAGCATAAGAAAGCTTTGCTTACCTCAGCCTGTGCCCAGAAGGCATCACGGCTCTGGGCCTTGACTTCCCTCTCGGGGTGAGTGCGCTGGTAGTTGGAACCCTGCAACAGCAGCCCCCTTGTCATGTATCTCCCTCATGCAAGAAACAGGGAAATCATCATCATCATCATCATCATCATCATCATCATCATCAATCATCAATCATCATCACCATCTTCTGTATTATTTTTGTCCCTGTTTTCAATAAAATTCTTTGGGGGGGAATTTCACCCCTCATTGCTGCATTGCAGCACCCTGTGGCCATTAGGAGAGGCAATGTGGATGCAGCACCTAGCCCACATATGCAACCCTAGGCTCTGTGTAGCTTTGAACAGCACACCCATCAGCTGCAAGTGACTGCAAGTCAAACGTTCTTATAGCTCAGACACAGAGATTGAATTTGTATGGGGAAGAGGTGACAGACAGATACACACACACACACACACACACACACACATACACACACACACACACATTCACACACACACACATTCACACACACACACAAACACTCATACACACACACACATATACACACACGCATACACACACACACACATACACACTCATACACACACACTCACAAGGAAGTCGGTTTGGCAGAGCACACAGAACACTGACCACAGGGGCAGGGGCCTCTACAGGCTTGGCCTTCTCTTTGTGGAAGCTGTAGTTGGCACCTGAAGACTTGGCCACCTTCTGCATGATGTCATCCTCATTCACATCTGCCTCTGTCCTGGCATTGACTGTCACGTGGATGGTCTGCAAAGGTCAAGGTCACTTTAAGAAAGTCATGAACCAGAAATAAAGAGAAAGAATGGCAGGAGAAGAATAAGGATCGATAAAGGGGATCTGGGAGAAGTCAAAGGAGCAGGAGGAGACTGAGTATGCGGAGAGGGAACAGGAGGAGGAGTGCGGAGAAAGAACAGGAGAAGGAGGCGAGGGAAAAGAAGGAGGAGAAGGACCAGGAAAAGCAGAAGCAGATGGAGCAGATGGTGGGCCAGGAAGAGGTGGAGAATAAAAACAGCAAGTAGCAAGGAGAATGCCAAGAAGGAGTATGACTGTTGGAGGAACAGGAGGCAAAGTACAAGATGGAGGTAAATAAATTTAACACTAAGCAGGTCAAGAGGAATGGGACAGGAGCAAAAATATTCAGAAGAAAGAGGAACAAGTGCATCGGAGGGAGCAGAAGATGAAAAAACGTCAGGAAAAGCAGCAGCAGGAACAGAAAGAGGTACAGTGGAAGGAGGAGGAGGAGCAGCAGCAGGAACAGAAAGAGGTACAGTGGAAGGAGGAGGAGCAGCAGCAGCAGCAGAGGCGTGATGAGAAGAATGTGTAGCATAAGAAGCAAGACCAGTAGAAGTACACACTGAAAAAAGATTAATAATCAAAGAAGAAACATACATCATTTTGGAGAAGTTTGAGTGATTGATGGTGGGGGTGTCAGTTGCCTCACCTTGAAAAAGTTGGTCAGGTCAGAGAGGTGGGTGGTACACTTCAGTTTGAAACCCTCCTGACATCCCTCCCCTTGCTGTAACAGCACATGTCACACCTTACAGTAACATCATGTTACATTTTACTGTAACAGCACATGTCACACCTTACAGTAACAGCACACATCCCACCTTACTGTAACATCATGTTACATTTTACTGTAACAGCATGTCACACCTTACTGAAACATCACAAGTCACACCTTAATGTAACATCAGATGTCACACCTTACTGTGACATGTCATACCTTTACTGTAACATCATATGTCACACCTTACTGTGACATAATATGTCATGCCTTACTGTAACATCATATTTCACACCTTACTGTGACATGTCATACCTTTACTGTAACATCATATGTCACACCTTACTATGACATAATATGTCATGCCTTACTGTAACATGTGCCACCTTTCTGTGACATCATGTGTCACCTTTCTGTGACGTCATGTGTTACCTTTCTGTGACATCATATAGCACACCTTACAGTAGTATCATGTTACACCTTACTGTAACAGCACAAGCTACATCTTAATCAATACACATCACAACTTCATGCACCAGGCCCCGTATTCACAACGGCGATTTATTTTAACTCCGATTTATCTCTAAACCCAGACGATTCCAACGGCCTGTTCCGCTCTCCCTTGGTTGGAAACCAGTATATATAGCAAAGCGCAACCTAGGATCCTCTGACGAGCGTACCTTATCTAACCGATCAAGATAACCCGGGGCTAGGGGATAAATCGAGTGTTAAAAAGATAAATCGCCGTTGTGAATACGGGCCTAGAACACATCACACTTACTGCACCAAATCGCATCACAGCTTGCTGGAACACACACATTACACATCTTACCTACACTGTGCCATCATAACAACACACCCATATTGCAGCATTAATACATAAGTAGCCCGGAAGTCCTCACCTTACAGAAACATTTTACACACACTTTTCTTCTTTTAAGTATCTTTAAAAACTTTGTCAAAATACATCATGTCTATATTGAAAAATGACCTTATAGAACTTTATAAGCAAAGAATCAGTAACCTGCTTGTGTCCCTGTTTATCTGGATTACACAACTAGTTTCTGAGAGTTTCAGGCCCAAGATATTTTAAGAAAGATAATCCTTCTTGTTGCTTACACTAGGAGGCATTTGATTTATTTTTATCTCCTTATCCTGTTCTTGACCAAAACAACCTTTACAAACTCCACTTCTTCCAGTCTGTGACTGGCAATGAAAGAAAACCCTGAATGACTAACCTATCCAAAGCAGAAGAAATGCATGCTCATAACTTACTAGCTAATAGGGTAACATAGAGCGTCCTTCAGGAATTCCGGTTCAGAATAATCTTCTATGTAATGAGGCATTGTTGCATTCTACGTCACACCTTGTGCTGTCACGTGACATCCGGTTTCTGCGATATGGTAATTCACAAGTTTTGCCTGAACGCATTCCTTCAAAATGGACGCTTTGCCAGACTCCTGTTCGGTGAGTATTTTTGCATTCTTCCGTTGTCCTAACGTTACTGTAATCACAAGAAAATGATACCATGTCGTTTCAACTGCTGATTTGTAAAATTAAATGGCTTGACTGACAAACAGTAAACATTTCAGGCATAGTTTAGTCGACCAACTGCTTCGACTACGGCGACCCAAAAGATGTCTTGCTTCACGTTTTAAATTGCTCGATTTTCCTTACTAGTTAATCAAAACATCAAGTTATGCGATGCTTGCCTTATTTTATGGGTAAATGGAAAGTCTGATGCTAAATGTATGGTTATTTAATCGTCAGACGGCTATTTTGTGAAATGTGACCCAATTCGATTCCATTCACCGTGATCGTGATGCGTGATGCGTGCGCACCCTCATTACATATCAGATTATTCTGAACCGGAATTCCTGAAGGACGCTCTATGATTCCCTAATGTGTGAGAAGTATTTAAGAAAGAAAAAAACTCTCATAGCTTTAGCAGTCAGTGTGATTATTACCATTGTAACAAGAAGGGCAAAGCCCATACGACTCACATGCTTGACCTTGACCTTTATATGACCTTGACCTTCAGATGACCTTCAAGGTCAAGGTCAAACAACTAAACCTACCAATGACATCATACACAAAGAAATGCTTTAGACATTTTTCCTACCAAAATACATGTGACCTTGACCCAAGGTCAAGGTCATCCAAGGTCATGCAACACAAAGCTGTTAATTCAAGACATAGGAAGCACAATGGTGCTTATTGGCACTTTCTACCATGTGATATAGTCACTTTTAGTGGTTCACTACCCCATTTTGGTCACATTTCATAAGGGTCAAAGTGACCTTGACCTTGATGATATGTGACCAAATGTGTCCCATGATGAAAGTATAACATGTGCCCCACATAATTATTAAGTTTGAAACAGTTATCTTCCATAGTTCAGGGTCAAGGTCACTTCAAAATATGTATACAATCCAACTTTGAAGAGCTCCTGTGACCTTGACCTTGAAGCAAGGTCAACCAAACTGGTATCAAAAGATAGGGCTTGCTTTGACCTATATACCACTTGTAGCTAAGGTCGCCATTCTCAATAACGTGGGAGAAAATTGGGAAAATGTGAAAAATGACTGTTTTTGAGACCACATTTATGGCTCCTGTGACCTTGACCTTGAAGCAAGGTCAAGTCACTATGTATGTTTTTTGAGGCCTTGTCATCATACACCATCATGCCACATTTGGTGTTGATAGACTTAATAGTCTCCGAGAAAAATCCAACGTTTAAGTTTTTTACGGACGGACGCCCGGACGCCCGGACGGACGGACGACACGGCTCAGTACATAGACTCACTTTTGCTTCACATGTGAGTCAAAAAGCAGTCATAGAGCAATGTTAAATGGCTTTATATTCAAACCACATAACAGAGGGCAGTAAATAAAATATTCAATAGAGTGACCAAATGCTCATCCATCTATTCAGCTGATGCCAGTAGCCATGGAGCCTTGAGGGACTCCTTCGGTTCACATTACCTTACTCCAGTGCATAACAGTTGCTGCAAACACTCCAGGATTCAACTGATACATCAATATATGCAATAAGGGAAATCTTATTTGCACCGGTACTAGATTGAACGTATCTATCCCTGCTCCTCTGTCAATGTATCTCCAGCATTATTCTCTTCACAAGAAATGATCACTGCAGCTGATGTACTCACCCAGTTGATGAGGACGTATTTGGGGAGGTTGGTGTTGGGGTCCAGAATTCTACAGTAGGCATACATGATCTTGCCACTGTTCAGGTCATCCGACATCTCCTCTATGCCCCCATCTGGCAGCAAACACAGTCAACATCCTCATTTATTTCCATCAGACACTATGACACTAATAGAAATGTTCATGCAATCCTAGATCAGTGCTTACCTTCGACCCACCTCTACTAAGGTGAGCATTTCTAAGCATGATAACTCAATATCTGAAGAATAGGTCACGTGCACAGATAATCAAGTGCAACAAACAGCCAGAGCTGCCCCCTCAACAGTCAGAACCCCTGGCTGCTTGGTTTTCGGATTTGCTACACTAACTCAGGCAGGGGTGCCCCAAGCAGCCATAGAGTCTACAAAGAGGTTACAAAGAGGCTACAAAGAGGCTACAAAGAGGCTACATGTCACAACTCATTTGAAATGGCCTTTAAATTATTAGTGCGGGGTCAGCGATTTTAAGTTTGGCTAGTGCACTCCGTCTGCTTTGTCTTGTTATTTTCCTGCTAAATTAGTGTGGTTTTCATGCAACATTATCGGTAATGCATGTGGAATTCGTGTTTGTTGGTCATCCTAAGCAAGGTTGGTTAGTTGTGGGCAGTTTGCATGATAATTTGGCCAGAAGCGAGATATTTAACCAGGGATTTGATGGGAGTGAGGGAGGGGTGATTTTGGGCTTGAAGGATTGGTGGTTGATGCAGTGACTGTGAAGGGTTTGATCTGTGCAGCGATTGTAGAAGGTTGGTGAAAGGTTGATGATTTCTGTGTTTTGGAGGAAGAGGTGATTTGTGATTTGATGGGGGAGTGCTAATTTGTGCTGTGGAGGAAGTGATAATTTGATGGGGAAAGTGTTGATTTGTGTTGTAAAGGAAGTGGTGTTTTGTGATTTGATGGGGGAGTGTTAATTTGTGCTGTGGAGAAAGTGGTGATATGTGATTTGATGGGGGGGGGGGGGGGGGGGGGAAGGGGGGGTGTGTGTGTGATAATTTGTGCTGTGTTGGAAGTGATGATTTGATGGGGAAATGTTGATTTGTGCTGTGGAAGAAGTGGCAATTAGTGATTGGATGGGGGAGTGCTAATTTGTGCTGTGGAGAAAGTGGTACGGTCACATGTCAAGAGGCAGCAGGCTGGCCAAGACCATCCTGCAAGGTACCGTACCAGGTGGGAGAAGGAGAGGCAGGCAGAGAAAGAGGTGGGAAGACAACATCAAAGAGTAGACAGGCTTGACCTTTGCTGACTCACAACGAGATGCAGACGATAGAGATCGATGGAGGAAGATTGTCCGAAAGTCATCAGTGGTGCCTCAACAACCCATCTCAGGGTTAAGAGATTGAACTGAACAGAACTCTTGTACAGACATGGCCACTGCAGGGCATGGCAGCACTAGACCTTTCCTCTATAACAGACTTCTACACACACACACACACACACACACACACACACACACAAGTTTTCTACTTACCTCCCTGAGAAACCACCTTCAGGACAGGCGATAGTCCTTCATATCCAAACAAGGCCCTGAAGTCAAATCAAATGCATCAGTCACAATCCAAAGTAAATGTCACACTGACTTTGCTTTGTTGTGGTTGCTGCTGTTCCTCCATTATCAACCATAGTAACCCTCTAATTTTTAAATATCAAAAGTATTTAGTTTTTTCATATTTTATGGACAGTTTTTTAGGCTCTGCTTGTGGTATCCAATGCTTGATATAAAAATTGTAGATTCATTATCTCACCATTACTTTTGGGAAAGGAACAAGTAGCACTCATTAGGCCTATTTTATCTACCAACACTAGGCCTTCAAAGTTCAAGTACACTTATCACTGCATGGTAGACTGAGTGTAAAATGTGCTAAGTTCTTGCACAATGCAACAATGCGTATATCTAACAGTGCATATCATGAATAAATCTCCAACAAGTGCAGCAAATAATTGTTTATACATGAATGCTTCATAGCACACACATTTTGTAGGATTGTTCACACAAATAGTAATAATTATAGTGTCTAATGTGACTGGCTTCCTGTTTTTGTCAAGATGTACGTGTACTTTGTGTACTCGACTAGTTAAAATTGCTGTGTCAGTTTTTCTCTTTTCAACACAATAATGCTGTGCAACCAGCCATCGATGAAACTATATATGAAAATGATTCCTTTCAAAACGTTATGCCGCTATGTCGATCGAGGGCCAAATTGCTCTGGCATGACGCATTTCCGCAACGGGGTAATTGCCCAAACCCATTTAAGTTATCCACTCTAATCATAGTGTGTACAAGAAAAACATAGACCACAGCAGATGCAGACAGTACTGCAAGGATGCAATACGAGACGCATGTCCATACTGCAGCGTGCCTACACATGCGTTTTCATTCGTTCTCTCAACCCAGGAAGTACACAGTTGTCGAGAGTCAAGTGTCCACTGCCGCCTACTGTATAGGATCTTTGGATCACTAGCATGTTCTCAAATTCCAAGAGGTGCATTTAAACAAAATATCCAGCAAGCTATTATTGCTGTAATTGTTTCATGCTGCAAAATTCGCACCACAACGATCTTATGTCCATTGACAGCCTCAGAGTCAGAATGGGAGGTAAGAACAGAGAGGCGGAAGTGAGAATGGTCGCACCCATCCAACAACATGAGCAAGGATCTTTGACATGAGCAAGGCATATCACAAAATTATACATCACTTGATTTCACAACAGAATTGGGAAGAACGAACGAAAACTCACCAATTCGTGGCCGACTTGTCGTCCACGACTTCTTTGTAGGCCTTGATTAAGGAGTCCTGATTCTTCCTCAAGTCGACAGACATTCTCGCTGCACGCCGCTTTGCGTTCTACGTCACCACTCTGTGCTCAGAGTTGACGCGCCCCGTATAAATGACTAACATCACGACAGGCCACAGGGCATGAGTCACAAGTTCAACTCCTAACGGGCTAATAGGGGGAAATATTTTAATAAGGGTATCGCTAGGACTATACTTATCACCCATGGTGATACGTGGTTGCATACGATAAATCATTTTCACATGAGGGTGAAATACCTTGCGCTGGGTGTTCAGAGGCGACATGCAAAGATCTTTGCTACATGCATATGACGAGGCACGATAACGCAAAAAGTCGAACGTTTTTAAAACTGCAAAAAGTAAACCTGCAGGCCATCTGAGAAGTGTCTTTGTGCACTATCATTTTAAATTAGGGTTAGTTTAGACATATTTTTAAACACCCATTTATCTTAAATGCGCATGTAGGCCTACGTGTTAATTTTTTTATATTCTCAAATGTAAATTTTCCCAGTTTAGAGACATTTCTCTCATGATGATCACATCCTATTTTCATTTTACTTTTAAAAAATCGAAAATGCAGTAAAATAATATGACGTATCTAGGCATATATATATATATATGTTCAGAGCTGATGAAAAAAGTTGCTCTGGCCAAAAAAAAAGCCTTTTTCAGGATGGAATTATTTGGATAATGGGGGTGGGGGTGGGGTTGGGTGGGGTGGGGGGAACTGGTTACGTACCAGCATGTTTCATTGGTTCAGTTGTAAGTCAGGTTGACACCTTTAATTCTCAGCATTTTGCTTTGTTAATGGTATACATGGCACCAAAGAAAGGCCTACAGTAAGATCTTTAATGACACATACAACTCTTGAAATGTATGTGTTGTGAATGTTTTTGTGGTTGCGTAGATTTGCTAAAGTGCATGTCTCTCAGAGCCGTAAGCTTGTGAGGAATATTTTTGTGCATGCCTACTCTGCTCATCCTCCGTATTCAGTTGTCGCAGCTGCCCTGTCAGTCGCTGCCCTGTCAGTCACTCGTTATCTTAGTGTGACCCTCGGCTAGTGAACCGCTCGATCCCCTCAGTTTGCGGAACAGCCAGATTGTCAGCACCCACCCGCGCCCCTCTGACCAATTCATGCTTTGTATGAGGGTCCTCCGGAAGTGAACCTTCCGGTTCCCTCTTTGCACCTAGCTGCTCCTGTCCATCTCCATAAATAGAGCTAGGCTGCAGTGCTTGCTTAACGAGACCCGATTCCATCTGGGTGAGAGAGAGACCCGATTCCATCTGGGTGAGGGACAGACCCCATTACACCAGGGTGAGAGATAGACCCCATTCCATCTGGGTAGGAGAGACCATTTCACCATAGGTCCAGAAGTTCATGTACTAAGAACTAATAAAGAGTGGAAAGGAACAAGCTTCGCCCCTGCGTCCTATATTTGGTTCCAGCCTTACCACCGACCACAACACATCATTGAAGCTGTTGTCTTGCTTGGGAAAGCCCGGGCGTCCCGCAAGGGACGGGATCCACCAGCGAGAGGATTGCGGATGGAACAACACCACCCTCCTCGGCAACTCCGCGCCCAGTCCCCGTTTTTCCCCGCAACATATGCATGATCAAGGGGGTTTGGGGTGGGAGCAGCACTGGGGGTGAGGTGAAGGGGCCGCGCCAGATATATAGGACAACATTGCTTTTACTTAGAAGAGTAACGAGTCCTTGACATTGGGAGGGGGATGGGGGGGGGGGGGGGGAGGGGGGGGAGGGGGTGGAGGGGGGGGGGAGGGGGGGGGGGGGGGGGGGGGGGGGGCAGCAGCAGCAGCAGCAGAAGGCTCGAAAAGAACAAGGAATAGGAGGAGGAACAGCAGCAGCAGGAGGAAGAGATGCAGACTGAGGAGCAGGAGCTTAGACCGAGGAGCAGCAGGAGGAAGAGGAGGAGGAACAGGAGCAGGAGGAAGAAGGAGGATGAGCAGGAGGAGGGGGGTGGGGGTGGGGGGAGGGGCAGGGGAGGGGAGGAGGACGCAGCAAGCAAAGCCTGCTATAGTCTTTTTCCACATTCCTCTCTCAAGGCCCCCCACCCCCCCCCCCCCCCCTCATTGCACTCACCATAAACTCGGTTGTCTTCTTCCAAACTATTGACATCGTGGCTTCCTCTCTCCCTCTCTTGTCATTTTACTCTCCATGTACTTGGTCGTCTTTTCCCAAACTCCTGACATGCACATTTCCAAGCATATTTTCGTTTTTTTTTTCTTTAACAAATCCCGCAATAGCGGCCCCCCGCAATAGAAAAAACCCGAAAATTTTTCTAAGTTGAAAAAAGTAACATACATTTTGTGGTTTTTTATGCGTTTTAGGACAAAAGAATCAAAATTGCCTGAGGAACTTTTGTTGAAAAAATCCCGCAATAGCGGCCCCCCGCAATAGAAAAAAACGAAAAGTTAAAAAAGTAACAAAAATATTATGGTTTTTCAGGCGTTTTAGGACAAAAGAATCAAAATTGCGTGAGGAACTTGTGTTGAAAAAATCCCGCAATAGCGGCCCTCCGCAATAGCGGCCCCTATCTGGACCGTGAGACCATAAGAATATAGCCGTCGCTCAGAGGGCAGGGGCACCAGTCTGCGAACCCCACCAATGCAGATGTGGAAGAAATATATATATATATATATATATATATATATATATATATATATATATATGGACGCCCTTGGACATCACGCCCTCTCCTGTCGAGCAAGCGCCTGTCGTTTCCCACGCATGGACAAGTTTGAAATTGGGGTAATGTTTTTTTCGTTTCATGATAGAGACTCGTTCTTTATGCTTTGTTGACTTAAAGTCAGACAACTCTTCCCCTAAACATTGTCAGATGTACACATTGAGTTTAACTCTGTCCATGCGCTCAGCCCGGGGTTCGAAGTTAATAAAATTTAAGACGTAGGTACCTTGAAACGTTATTTATGTGCATGCAGAAGCCCAATTTTTTCCCATTCATAACTTTAGTTTCAGCGCCGACCGTAAATTACCGCCTTACGATGCTTGTAGACACTTGCACTTTTAAGGTATTGACATACTTTTTGGTGAGCGTCTAGACAAAAGACTTCTGTTTATGACTGCCAAGTTTCATTGCTGTATCTTGTAAACACGCTGAGATATGGACAATACCGCACTGTCACCCGAGAAAAAAGGCCTTAAAACCAGCGTTTTTGCCTGCAAAACGTGTTAACGCCGCCTGTCTTTCAAAGCCCGTAGAAGATACACCCTTTTTGTTTTCTCTTCAAAACGCACGTTGTCTTAAAGATAAATGGTTGGGCTATCGTTTGACGTTTTGTTTTACAAAATACTGTTGCATCTGATTATTTTATGAATTTAAGAATCGGAAAAAAGTCGTTTTGCAAGTTCATTTTCGGGGGGTACTCACTTTGACGCCCAGCTGCGCAGCGCTGAGTTAAGATAATCGTGATCAGTAAACGGGATCATAAAGAAGAATAAATGTCCTTTCCGAGCATATGTATATGGTTACTCAATATTTACTCGTTCAGCTTTTATAGCAAATTTTCGTACCGCTCCTTAACTTTTTGTGCGTAGTGTAGTAGGCCTTCTACTAAATTTTCGCCTTCCAAATCGGAATTTGTCCCTTTCATAAATTGTTCAAATCATTTTGATAAATCTTTACTGTTAATTGCTTCTGTGGATGAAAATTTGTCATAACAAATATTTCACATGGTCCCTCTGCTGACACACCTGCTTATGCCTTTTCTCAACGCGTTTCCCAACACGATTGGTAAAAGGCAAACGACTTGGTACTTACTCTAACCAGCTCTCGTGATTTTCGTAATCAGTGGCCATACATAGCCCACAAAGGTTGATAGACCGCAACTTCTTTCACGTTTCATCCATTGCCGATGCCATCAATTTTGCTTGAACTTGCCATGCTGACTCATCATTTCGAGAACGTGAACGGGGTGCAATCAGTTCCTCTGCTGTCACTTCCTGTGATTGTTTACATCCGAAATCCGGCAACTGTACCGGGCAGTATTTGCAAAACTTTTTCGGCAATCGATATGAAGTATCTTTATTCAAAATAGCACCGAAACGCGTACAATAAAAGGTTTGAGCAGCAGTCGAAAGGCGAAAGGGACGCTAGAAAGAGTTCTAACACCGAAACGCGTACAATCAAAGTTTGAGCGGCAGTCGAAACGCGTACAATCAAAGATTATAGGTTGTGTAACCTATAATCTTTGGTACAATCGAAAATTTGAGCAGCAGTCGAATGGCGAAAGGAACGCTAGAAAGGGTTCTGTCAAAGAGTTCTGGGATCACAGGGCAGCCGTCGTGTTGCAGATGACCGAATAAATAAACACGAACATTGTGGAGCAGTTACACCAAAGATTATAGGTTACACAAAGATAGTTCATTAGCTCATTGTTATCAAATAATCTTTGTTGTTATATGAGGATCGAGACACGTTGCGCCCCAAGCGGCCAGGACTATGGGGAAGTAATCACACTGCTTAGATACATGTAAAAAGTGCTTGTTTGTCGACGCGTTTCTGATGCATTCCGATCATGTTTGTGAATACATTTACGGTGTAATGTGTAATAAAATGATTTGCTGCAATAATGGGGGTGTTTTGGCTTTGTTTTTTTTGTAGCAGGCGTTGTGAAATCGAAAGATTTGGTTCATCTAAATGGATGCTTCTGCGCATGCGCGTGAGCCTATAGTCCGTTTAAACATTGCTCTGTCAGTGGACGCTACTGACTTCGCACGCCCGGGGAGTTATGCCAAAGATCCGGCCGCGTTAAAGCATGCAAAAATATTAATTAGATTAAAAACTAATCGAAAATAGTCATATTAGACTGTTTTAACGTATACTTTCTGCACAAAACCCACAGAAGATAAGTAAACAAACCTCACCGGTCGTATACCTAGATGGCTAGCAGACGAATAATCTTTGTCTCCACTGACAGAGCAATGTTTAAACGGACTATAGGCTCACATTTCGATGAACCAAATATTTCGATTTCACAACGCCTGCTACAAAAAAACAAAGCCAAAACACCCCCATTATTGCAGCAAATCATTTTATTACACATTACACCGTAAATGTATTCACAAACATGATCGGAATGCATCAGAAACGCGTCGACAAACAAGCACTTTTTACATGTATCTGAGCAGTGTGATTACTTCCCCATAGTCCTGGCCGCTTGGGGCGCTGCGTTCCGAGCGTCTTGTAACTCTATATAGCAAAAGCTCGGCATGAGCTATCTTTGTGTAACCTATAATCTTTGGTTACACTGTGAAAAGTTCGGTGGTCACTGGCCCTAGGCCTGTGGAACCCGCAGTCTCTCTCCGCTGTCATCTCGTGATCTGGATGAGGCAAGGACACAGAAGGCATTGCCTCGGAGGATAGCCATCCCGATTCGTTGTTTGAGCCACATGGTCTCCCGTGGCTCGCCCGTCTCCCCCTTCAGTCTTCGTCCAATTTCCTCGATGGTCTTGAGTGTTGAAGGTCCGAACTACGTGCCAGTGGTGTAATTCTGTCCCTAAATTAATGTGAACTATGACACTAAATCGTTATTGACGAGTCCCTTATCTCCCCAAAACTTGGAAAGAGAGAGAGAGAGAAAGAGAGAGAGAGAGAGAGAGAGAGAGAGAGAGAGAGAGAGAGAGAGAGAGAGAGAAAGAGAGAGAGAGATGAACGGACAGACCAAGAGATTTATTGTCTTCTGTTGGAGGTCAATGATTGGAGCTGAATGTCAATTTCTGACACAAATTTAGCAGCAGACAAATTCATTTGAAGAGCCACTTGCTGAAGTTGTAATGCACAAAGCATAGAAGAGACAGTACTGGTCCGTGATCTTCACTATGTATGCTCGTATATGATCTGTGGGTGTCTGTGATGAAGACAGCTACTAACCTGATGTCTAATCATACTCCTTTAACACCATGACAGACTGGTCTAATTGTGATGAAAGGATTTCTTGATAGTCCATTGAATTTCACCTTGCACTTTCACATGGAAGTTTTTGCCCATCATCCCTGTTCAAATACTTGCATAGGTATGTATTTTCAGACTGAGCTATTCATGATTTGCAAGGCAGTCACTGTCTGTGTGGTCCTCTGCTGTAACATTTCCAAATTGATGTTCACTTGGTATGCATTTCTTGGCAATTCATCCTGACATATCTCTGCATCTGAACTCCATCATCTCTAGACTGGTGCATATCAGCCCATACATGACCTACTTTTCATATCATGTCATTTTTAATTAAACATTCTCAACACAGCATCATGAGAAAATCTTTATTATACATTCAACTCTTGTTTATAACAGTTTGATATGTCATACACCTAATAAAAACCACAAAAATTACATATGCTTTTCATACTGCACAAAATTCCACAATTAATATCCAGGTGACAGTATGATCTCTCATTCACTCGTAACCATCAATCACCAATTAACTTCAGCAGCCAGTTGGGGAGCTGCGCTCACATCACAGAAAACACTCATTGATGTAGGAAGAAGAGGAAGGAAGGATCTCATGCGGGCAGAAAGAAAGGATGGAAGGAAAAGGAGGAAGAGTCAAGATGAAACATGCAGCAAAGGGAAATCAGACAACATGGCAGCTGTTCTCTAGCTGCCAGCCTGGGCCTGGCTTGCACTGGGAATTGGAAGCCTGACTCAAGAGAAGCAGCCGACGGCCAGACTGGCATCACTGGGTGGAACAGGGTCCAAGATCTGGGAAGTGGCTGCACTAATACAATACCGTGGAAAGAGCTATGCCCCCCAACTGATTCGTCCCTCAGAGATACTTCATCAAGTGGTAGCCTTTTTCATGCACTTATCCTATCTGTTCCAGCAGTCAATTGCACAAGTCAAATGGCATGAGAGTTGCACAAATTCCCAAGTTTTGCACTCTCCACACAGATGGTAAGTCACTAGGGCAGAGTTTTCCACATTATTCCACAAGACATCCACCCTATGAAAATGATGAATCTGCAGCTCTGGTTTCCTCATTTGAACCAATCTCCCCTTAGTGGACCAAACAAACTCTTGTAGTGCACATTGGAGCTTGCCAGTGAGGGAGCCATTTTGTCAGAATGTTAACGAACAGCAACAAAAGCAAAGTGAAAACAACAACTTTACATGGAGCAGTTTTCTGCCACATCAAACACTGACAATCCAGGAGAGACGTTGACGATTATGTGAAGAAACCTTGCAGCCAAGATGAAAAATCACAGTTGACAATAAATGATGTACAAAAATAGTAGCCACACTCTCAGGCAGCAGGCCCGGCTGAGTGCATACAGTGACATGCAGGCCTTGGGCAGGTGCTATGACAGCAACTGCAGTTGATATGCTCAGCACTTAACCCCAATGATCATTCACACACTGAACTGAGCACCTGGCTTGCTGGCTCAGATCGCACATGCTCCAGCATTTCAAGCACATGCTAAATGGGCTGTCATGGTGGGGGATCAGTGCAAACAGAGATGGGTAGAGCTAACATTTAACATGTCTTTTTTCAAGACAAGGGTCTCTGCAACTTCATCAAAGAAAAAACAAATACACACAGCTTGAGTATTCTGGGCTAAGACACAATCATATTTATCAATTTATCAATACTCTCCTTTAACTTATTCCACATTGCACAGCTTAAATGATTCTGAAGAGCATTCCAGTGAAATTCTGACAGAGCAAAAGACCAACTGACTCCATGAGACATGACAGTGCTACATCACTAATGATCTACACTGGATGAACAGTGTATCAAGCTACAGCTGATGAGGGGACTGTCCAGCAGAAGCAGCCATGTGTTGTACAGTAGTCCCTCAGATCTCAAGATGAATGCAAGTCCACTAAATCAAGTTATGAAACACACTGAATATCATTCTACTTCGAACAGAACTATTTGTGAAATAAAACATAATTTAGAGTAGCCTTTCATTTAATCCTGATATTTGTTGTTCAATGTGGATGCTGAATAAGTGCAGACACAACAGACTTCATCAAGATTTTCCTCTCCTCTCAAAAGAAACATTTGATTAGGAAGAGTGCTATAAAAAGCAGTCATAAAAGATGTTCCTGATTTATACAAGTACTGATTGCAGTTCCCATGACTCAAACATTCAAGAAGGCGCTAAAATAATGTTTGTGATGCCACCATCATTTATATACACAAGCCAATCAAGTGGTGTCTGTAATGCAAAATTTTGATTAAAAAAAGGTGATTGCACATTCATTGCACATTATACACAAAGCAAATCAACATTGCAACTTAAGTCATACTTCAAATCTTTGCACACTATGTTTTTGCTTTGGTGCGACAATGAGAGAGAAACAACTACCATAGATAAATCTGACAGCTATGAACAACTGATGTCAATGCTGTGAGTCTCATCCTCCCTCTGTTCAATAAGAAATGATTCACTTTTGGAAAAGTTTCACTTTTAATTTTTGTACCAATAGATATTATTATCCTTCAATCTAATAAAAAGTTCAAACATTTCAAAAAGCTATCATGAACTGATGGAGACATGTCTGACTAAAAGAAAAAGTGTGGATACATATGTGTAACCAGAATAATAAAATCAGTTTTTAAAACCATGGGTGCAAGATTTTAGAGCACACCCCCTAAAATCTCTTATCAATCAAAGGGCCAGGCAAATTTCACTCCATTAAAATGAGGTATAAATTCTGTGTTATTTGTTACAGTATACAAGAATCAAAGTTTTGAAAGACATACAAATGCAAAATGCAGTATACATTTATATATGTATACATATATACATACGCAAAGATTCCCTGGGTGCAAATTCATATTTGTTCCTTGACATTTCCTCCTTCCAATGATGCAGGAAAAACATTTGATCCCACAACAACTCGCACAAAGAAAATAAATTGCATGGCAAGACTAATTTCTTCATCTCATGACCACATACACTAATTTTAGTCTCTATGAACACAACATGCAAGTCAATTTTGAAAAGCACTGGTAAACAAAGTCAGGGATAGCATTTTCCACTTCTACCATGCCTGATCATCAGGTCCTCTGGATTTCAGACTATGGTCTGCTTTTTCCAACAGCAGCCTCTGACCATGCCATCAATAACTCATTTAATTTCAACACTTTGCACAGGTACTTCCATACAAAAATGTTGCTTGGAAGCTCTCATACCCCCCTTTTCATTTGCCAAACCATGTGAACCAGTGTCATCACAGAGGAAAACTGTGACCAAATATTAGATACAGACCATCTAGCTTGTAACGACATCTGACCCCAGCAGGTGTGCCAATGTTGTACAACTATTTCAACATTGGCTACAAAGCACAAAAACCAACATCTTTCAAAGGATTCAAACTGGCTACTCAGTGCATTCAATCTGACTTTAAAAAATATTTCATTCATTGCAAATTATTTCAAATACATGCAAACACACATGCAGAGATGGTATCAAACATGCACAAATAGAAATGCACACACCCATGCACGCTTATGCATGTGCAAGCATGTAAACTCACTATCAACAATTCCCTCTGCATCATGTACACTAAATCACATATGTAAAACTGTATGTGTTCAGGCAAGATAACATACAGTTCATTGCACTTTCACAACACAAGTCATTAGGCAATTCAGTCAGTCTGTCGAATTATAGCAAAGTTATTCATTTTATACTTTGGTGTACCATGATGATGTGTAAGCCAAAGAGAAATTTGGTTCCTCTTCCATTCCACGAGTCAGATGAGACTAAATCTAGGATGCATTTTCCATGATGATGTGCATGCTAGAGAGAGAAAATTTGGTTCCATTTCCTTTCAACAGGTCTGATGAGACAAAATCAAGGATGCTCTCTCCTCCAAATAGCAATCTAGAAAGCACTTACACTTACACATCAAAGGACATGGTCTGTCAAGTCAGAACTAAGCAGGAGCACAAGGGACTCAACTTCCCAGGCAGGAGTTGTCCTTCCCTAGACAGAGTTGTTTCCCTTGCGGTCTAAGGTGTTGTGCCCCTTTTCCAAGAACTATTTAAATCTTTTCACATGCTTTACAAGCCATTGAAACATATCTTGTGAGGCTTGTTTTTTTTTTAAGGGCTGGTGCACCCCTATGTAACTACCACAACACATTAAATCCCAATAAAGCAAAGCACTATTATGTCTCAGATGATCACACAAACTCTCATACACACACAATAAAAAAATAAACCAATGTGAGGAGTTTAACGTTTTAACTCACTGGAGTCGTGGCTAAATATTGTGATCGTTCTCCGGGATCGTAAGTTTTTCATGCATTTTCAAAACTATAATAAAGATACAAAGGCATAAGATAACAATACAAATTATAAATCAAATAAAAGCTTGTTTTTTACTCTTGACATTCAAAGAATGATCTAAGGGATTAAAAATGCTAATTATGAATTACACACCACAGAATTGAGTGTGTACATGCCCAAAAATGAAAAAGTAGAAGAAAAAAATCAGTTTACTAGCTGTTATGGGAAGCGTACAAGCGCCTAGAAAATGAGAAACTTTAAATGTCAATATCCAAGTAATGCAAATGTGCATAAACATTTAGTACAGACAAATACAAGCAGATGGAGGCTTGCAATCAACCAAATCAAAGTATTTGTTCATAGAATTGGAAGATCAACCGTTTTGCAGTACGCTTTCCCGCCTTTTTGTCAACATACACACCACATGCGCAAAGGTTACGATGTCCGATCATCAGTCGAAAATATATTCTGAAGGGAAGTAAATCTGCTTGCAAATTCCTTCAGCTATATAGGCTAACAAGATTTACCTCCCTTAGACGTTATAGCGAAAGGGAGAAATTTGCAATCACATTGCAAACAATCTCGCGATACGACTCTGGCAGGAGGACGCTTATCGCGATATTTCTCGCGATACGACTCCAGTGAGTTAAACAAAATGTTACTTGCTTTTCATAAATTCTATTTAAAAGTGTTGAGAGATCATTTTTAAGAATCCACAATGCACATATTAACCCATGATTTAGATCTCTGTTTACAAGTGTGCAGATGAATGTGTCAGTGAATGAGTCAGAAATCTAACACACATTGAGTCCCCATGATTCTGAATTTCCATAGACAAATACTAGTCACATACACTCTTAAGCCACTGTAAGTTCCTGAATACTGATGGCCAAAATTATCACAATGTTCAGCACCGCTCCATGACCTTGAGTTGTAGTAAGGTACAGGCACATTCTACAGTCTCCATGCAGCCATTGCAGTATTCCGCACAAGAGCTTCTAACCCACTCAAGACCCCCTTGTCTTCTCTTAACCATTAGGCGTCCTCCTAAATCCATTCTCATTCTCTTCTTAGACCACTCCTGTCTCATAGCAGACACTGATCCTGCCCAGAATAGCCTTGAGGAAGAGTTCAGCAAAGTTTTCACTCCATTGAACAGTTGCAGCATTATCTAGACTATGGAACAGATACGTCTTCAGGGCTAAATCCCTTTCAAAATTTAACTGGAGCTTGAACAGATACAGCTTGCAGGAGAAAGCTACCTACTATGAAATATTTGTCAGAGTTAAGTTGATGAAGCACTCATCAAAGAAGATTACAGCCTGCCAGCGATTCAAAAGTGAGAACATTCAGTGCCAAGGCAACTCATAGGACAAGTGTCAGAGCATGGAATAAGAGTGCTTGTAAGAGCAGAGAAATAGGAAGGTGGCAAGAGAGAATAAAAGAATCAAAACATCATTTAGATTAAAGGCTAATAATGATAAATAACCTTGTGAGAAAATAATGTGTGTGTGTGAGTGTGAGAGAAAGAGAGAGAGAGGTACGTGTGTGTGTGTGTGTGTGTGTGTGTGTGTGTGTGTGTGTGTGTGTGTGTGTGTGTGTGTGTGTGTGGAGGTGAGTGGGACAACAGCACATTTGTATAGCTTTGTCAATCATCTGGGTGAGGAAGCAGGCCTACATCAGTGTAGAGCTACCTTCTTCATGTAGTGTGATCGTAGCAACTCTAAGAAAGACTTGCTTGTCCTGCAATCCACCTTTCAAAACTCCACCAATGACCACTGGCAACTGAAGATGATTTTCAAAGCTTTGATAATTATTTCGCCATTACCAGCCAAAGAGTTCAGAGCCCTAAGCTTAAAAACATCCCCTATCCCAATGCCTGCAACATGGTCCACAATCCATGTCTTAAAACCATCCCCTATCCCAATGCCTGCAACATGGTCCACAAATCCATGTCTTCAAGCATGCGCCAGGCAAAGCCAAGAAGATCCAGCTTCAAAGTTTCTTGGTGCAATAGTAATGATCTTCAGAAAGCATGCACATGTAGTTAGTCACTCAGTCACCAGTCACACCCACCCAATCATGGCACAGCACTGGCCATTACTGTACACCTACCGCTGCTTTCTTATTACTTCACTGCAGTGTTTTGACTATCAACAACCCTAGCTGTATCAATGAATTCATATCCCATGCCATCTCTCACAGCCCCCTGTACTTCCAGGGTAGCTGAACTCTTGAAGAAGGTAATCTATCACACTCCTTCCCTCTAGTCTTTATCTATCTACATGCACATCAGAACACTAAATGTTTTTCATGACCAACACTGGACAGACTTCTGCACATGGACAATTAGCTGTTTTGATGGACCACACACAAATACCGAATCACAATGTTCCACGAAAGTTGCTCAACATTGCAGTGCATCCCAACTCACCATGTCAGGCTGAGCAAGTCCAGTCTACAGGCCAGACATTAGGCAACTCCCAGCAGTCATTTCAAGGTTGAGATTGGGCTTATCACAGCAGTCTCTACAGAAGCACTCCCAAGCCAATCCATCAGTTCAAACTCGGCAGCATTCTTGGCAGTTTTCAGACTGATTCTATGAAGACATTGCAGTCTGCAATCTAGAACAATGGTTTCAACAAAATTGTCATGTTCTGTTTTTGTTTTTTCCCACTCCACATGTGTATAATGTAAACTGTGTATTTGACCAGACTTTTAAACAATGAATACTTCTTTAACTAATTCATTCTCTCTGCATCATACTCATCTTCTGGACACTCTGGACTTTGGTGCAAGTTTGTGTGGAGGATTGCAAACTCAGATTCATCAGTCCCCTCTTTGGATTGATCACCATCAAGGTTCTGTCTGCAATCAGTCTTCAACTCTGACTTGGGAGAACAGCAAGTCATGAACATCACCCACAAGCTAGGATCCAGCATACAGAAGTGGGCAGGGGGATGAACACGGGGTCAGTTGGCCACAAGGCATTATCTTACATTACCACAGTAGTCCTGAGCTGATAACATCTTCACACTCCTCAGCTTTCTCACTCATATTTCAGGACAGGTTCAGACTAAATTCAAGGAATGGAGCTGAACCAGAACAGCTCCTAGCTGGAACCTGAATTGGTTTGAAGATGTTCATGCCAGGGTAACGGTGTGAGCTGCCTGTCAACTGCTGGTAGCGTTGAGGTAGCTGAGGCACAGGTCATGGTCTCGCTTGTCGCCCCAACCACCGTTGGCCTTGGGGTCCCTCAGCTTGAAGCGAGACTCGCCAGCCACCGCCATGACGTTGGGGAAGAGGAACTTTTGGTTAGCAGCCAAGAGTGCCTCCACCTTGCTCACTTTGTCCTGTGGGCTGCACACCTTGCCCTTGTGGTGAATGCCACTGTGTGGAGACATTACATGATGCATCAGTGAGAGACTTCATACAGCAACACTGTCTTGGGGAAAGGCACAACCCTGCATCACTGCATTGGGGGAAAGCTCAATGCAACACTGCATCACAGAGAGACTTTGCTTAACAGGGAGAGACACAATACAACAGTTACTAGTGAGAGACAATACAACACTGTTTCAGGTAAAGATACAATACAACACTGCATCAGAGAAGACAATACAGCACTACATCAGAGAGAGATACAAGATAACACTGCATAAGAAAGTGATACGATACAACTCTGCATCAGGAAGAGACATAATATAACACTGCATCAGGAATAAAGACAATACAACATTGCTTCAGGAAGAGACACAATACAACACTTCATCAGCAAGAGACACAATACAACTATGCATCAGAGAGAGACATAACACAACTCTGCATCTGGAAGAGACAGATTACAACAATAAACCAGGAAGAGACAATACAACACTACATCAGAGAGAGACATTACACAACACTGCATCAGGAAGAGACATACAACACTACATCAGAGAGAGACATTACACAACACTGCATCAGGAAGAGACATACAACACTACATTAAAGACATTATACAACACTGCGTCAGGAAGAGACACAATACAACACTGCGTCAGGAAGAGACATACAACACTACATCAGAGAGAGACATACAACACTGCAACAGGGAGAGGTGCAATATAACACTGAATAAAGAAGAGACACAACACAACAGTGTATCAGGAACAGACATAACATGACATTAACAAACAGAAAGACAGACAGAGACAGAGACAGACAGAGACAGACAGACAGACAGACAGACAGACAGACAGACAGACAGACAGACAGACAGACAGACAGACAGACAGACAGACAGACAGATAGACAGACAGACACAGACAGACAGACAGACAGACAGACACACAGTTCAAATGACCAACTCACCAACTAAGAATGAAAGTTTACAAAAACATTTTCCCTCCAGGTTTACTGGAGGTCCTCACAGCTTTATCTGTCTGTGTGTGTGTCTGTCTGTCTGTGTGTCAGTCTGTCTGTCTGTCTGTCTGTCTGTCTGTCTGTCTGTCTGTCTGTCTGTCTGTCTGTCCCGACTTAACGGCTGATATCTCAAAAACTACTGGACGGATTTCCTTGACATTTTGCACACTTACTGGAAGTTAGGTCCGATTGAATGTATCAAATTTTCAGAATCAAGGTTTGAAAAGAAAGTGACTTTTTTTACGTGTTGGTGTTGCCAAGAAAACGCTACAACAAGAGTCTGAAGGCAAAATGTGCGACGTGATCATTTGACGTCGAATAACGTGACGTAATTTCGAGGAGATTGGACATAGGTGAAGGAGAAAGAAGGATTTTTTATCCCTCCAGGTTTACTGGAGGTCCTCACAGCTTTATTGATTTTTTTAATATGCCAAAACCTGGAGGTTCAGCGCCAGCGGTATTTATAATGATAAGTTCAACTTTCTTCACATTATTTTGACGAGATTGACTTGGAAGCATGTTAACAGGAATCATGCTTAATCTATCTGTTTGGAGTTATTAACAATTAAAAAATTTCAAACAAAGAAATGTTTCAAATACGAATTATATGTAATTATTGGCAGACTTTAATTTGTATTAAACAAAATGACATAATGATTTTTGAAACAATACTGCACACACATTTCATTAAATTGTTTGATAACATTTAACATATATGTACTAGTACAGTAGTGGTCACTAAATTATTTGAAGTCAGTCATAGAGAAAATAGTTCTATCAGTTGTGTGTTGTCTGACTCAAGTTCACAAATGGTAAGTAATTGTCTCCAACATCCAAAAATTATGATACACATACAAACAGAGACAGAGAGAGAGAGAGAGAGAGAGAGAGAGAGAGAGAGAGAGAGAGAGAGAGAGAGAGAGAGAGAGAGAGAGGGAGGGAGGGAGGGAGGGAGGGAGGGAGGGAGGGAGGGAGAGGGAGGGAGGGAGGGAGGGAGGGAGGGAGGGAGGGAGGGAGGGAGGGAGGGAGGGAGGGAGGGAGGGAGAGAGAGAGAGAGAGAGAGAGAGAGAGAGAGAGAGAGAGAGAGAGAGAGAGAGAGAGAGAGAGAGAGAGAGAGAGAGAGAGAGAGAGAGAGAGGTTCATGTACTAATGCAGCATGATGGAAATGTGTGTGTGTGTGTGTGTGTGTGTGTGTGTGTGTGTGTGTGTGTGTGTGTGTGTGTGTGTGCATGTGCACATGTGCATGCATGCATGCATGCATGTGTGTGTGTGTGTGTGTGTGTGTGTGTGTGTGTGTATACATGTGTGTGTGTGTCTGTGCCTTTATTATACATGTTAAGGGTTAATAAAAACAAAAGCACTTAAGCACTTATAACAGTTCATCACATTGATTTCTCTGTCATCTGTCTGTCTACAAAGGACAGGAGTGTGTCATTCCAACATAACAGTCTTCAAATCAAGGCGTTGATACAATGATACTAGACATGGTTTGGAAAACCATGTTGGGATTCTGTAAAGCTTTTGGTATTGTCACCAACATTAACCACAATCCCATCTACTGCATCCCTTCTGCAGAAAATTTTGTAACTACCAAAAAACTTATTTCAACAGTGACATCTTTTCACATTTTCAAACAACATGATGACAATTATGACATGATTGGCAGAATATTCATTGATTTTTTTTTCTCTGTGGAGGAACATATCAGGAAATAAAACCCTATGGATGAAGGAAGTGAACAATTTGTCTTTAAAAGTCTACTTCAAATAAATATTTGGGAACGTAATTGTAAACAGGGAAATACAATGTTGAACATCACATGGTCAATGTTTTCTGAACCAAATTGGAAAAATTTCATACATGCTTAATGAATGAGTTTATGATTGTATTGAACCTGTAACAATTTATCCCATGATTGAAAATTCTGCTCAGCCTTTCCACCCATATCTGCTGTACATTCCTGTTCTACTTCATGTGCTGATATGGATGCAGTTAGAAAAAAAAGAAATGAACATCACCCCAATGGAATCCATGTTTCCTGTCCCTATAATCTTAAGAAAAACAACCCTATTTACACATGGTCAAACCTTCCTCTTCACATATAGTGATGAACAGAAATGAGGGAAATATATGCAGTTAATAAATGACAACAGAATTTAAATGATAAAACAAGAATCCCTTCAAAATTGCAACAAACCCTCAAACATTAAGAAAAATTAAACTTCATTAACAAAACAAAAAACAAAATGAAACAAAAATTCAGCAAGAACTACTCTGTACCTGATTCCTGAGGCTCCTGTGCAATGCGTACAAAGCAGCTGAATTTGTGCCAGTGTACACGCATACAGTTCTCTCACTCTTAAGAATGGAAATCATTTCAGGTTTCAACATTCTGAATGAGTATCTTCTTGATTGTTGGTGATGATTAAAGCAAAAGCAAATGGAAAAGAAACTTTGCCAGGGGATGCATACATTAGCCACATAAATGTGCCGGATAGTGAAACTCACTTGAAAATAAATTCATGATATCCGGTGATCTTCATGTTGACATGTTTTTGTTTCAATTCAAAGGCACACATAGGGGAAAAATTATGAGTAAAATTTTAACAAGCAAAAAAATAAAAAGGAAGCATTGGGTGAATCTTAACATGCATGAGCAGTAGGAAGAATGACTCATGGACAGGCACAGACTTGGACAGACACAGACCCACACCAAGTCACAAAGTGAGGCACAGACTCACACAGAGTCATACAGACAGGCACCGACTCACAAAGACTCACACACATAGACACAGACTCACACAGTCACCTAGGCACAGACTCACAAAGACTCAGTCACACAGACAGGCACAGGCTCAGAAAGACTCACAAAGAGTCACACAAACAGGTATAGACTCACACAGACACAGACTCAGTCACACATACACACAAAGAGTTGCACAGACAGGCATAGGCTCACACAGACACAGACTCACACAGACACATACTCACACAGACAGGCATAGATTTACACAGACACACAGACTCACACAGACACAGACTAACACAGAGTCACACAGACACATACACATACACACACAGGCACAGACCCACACAAGCACAGACTCACACAGTCTCACAGACAGACACATACACATACATGCACAGAAACAGACCCACACAGACACGGATTCACAGTCATACAGACAGGCACACTCACACAGAGTCACACAGACAGATACAGACTCACACAAACAGACACAGACTCACACAGACACTACTTCACACAGGCACAGACTTAGGCACAGTCACACAGACAGGAACAGAGTCTCACACACACAGACACAGACAGGCACAGACTCACACAGAATCACACAGACAGGCACAGTCACACAGACAGGCACAGACTCACACACACAGACAGGCACAGACTCACACAGAGTCACACAGACAGGCACAGACTCACACAGTCACACAGACAGGCACAGTCACAGACAAGCACATACTGTGACATAGTCACACAGACAGGCACAGACTCACAGTCTTACAGTCAGGCACAGACTCACAGTCATACAGAAAGGCCCAAATACATGTACAATAACATATTGACAGGCAAAGAATCACACAGACACAAGTACAATGACACATGGAAAGACACGGTCAAAGAGGCAGACACAAATACAATGGAATTTTTACAGGCACAGTCACACAGACAGGTACAAATACAAAGACACATGGGCACAGAATCATACAGACAGACACAAATTCAATGACACAAGGATAGGCACAGAATCGCAAACCCCCATATAGAGAGACAGACATGAGACTGCAGACAAGTAGGCAGTCAGGCAGTCAGTTTCACACGCACAAACAACCAAAAAATATCTTTCTGTCCATCCACCCACCCCCACCACACACCACACACACAAACACTCACTCACACACACACACACACACACACACACACACACACACACACACACACACGCACACACATGCACACACACACACACACACACACACACACACACACACACTCACACACATATACTCACCCACACACACACACATATACACTCACACATACAAACATGCACTCACTCACACACACACAAACATGCACACACACACACACACACACACACACACACACACACACACACACACACACAAATACACATACACACACACAAATACACACACACACACACACACAAATACACACACACATACACACACAGAAGAGAGGTGTACTGACCACTCTCCTATGTGGAAGACACGTGTGGCTTTGAGTTTCAGAAGGCGAATCTTGTTGGGAATGCACTTCATGCTGAGATGCTGCAGAGTCCAGTCCCAGTTGTAGTCATCATGAGTGCAGAATTCCTGTGGAAGCAAATACAGTCATCAAAATCACACCACTCAAGAGTATAAATCCTGGATTTGAAAATTATAGCAATACTTTGCATATATGCATATAAAGTTGTAATGTCTACCACTTCTCAACAGAAATTCATATCCTTGTACCATTACATAATGTAAATTACAATTAACAGATTTACCATCATAGAGTTTACTGATCTCTCCTTCCATTTTACAGAGGTCTGAAGAAAGACCATGTCTGAAATGTTTTATTTTGTCACTAAACATAGCTTTTTAAAAATCTTTTAGGAGCCATGCAATCCAGTTTTTAACCAAGTTCAGACCAAAATGCTGGCCAGTTGGTGCATAGCACCTTCACAGGGCAAATCATACCAGCTGCTGGACGTTTCTAAAATGGAAAATATGTCATGTGACACATTATTTGGGTCATTTAATCAGTGTCAAATGTAATAAAGCTTGATTAACTGACCTCGTGGCATTTTTTCACCTCGTTCCAAAATGCCCTGGTGAAAACCATCCCCATGTTGTGCCTCGAAGATATCCAGAAGGCTTTCTCAGCCTGAAAAACATGAGCAACAATCTGACATTTCTGCCAGCTCTCCAGGTATCATGACAAAAAGTTGTCTAGTATGTCCTGACTAACTTTACTGAAAGCAGAGAGTCGAAGTGAAGGAAAGCAATTTGTTACTCTAGGTAAAGCTTTTAACTTAAAAAAAATTCTTAACTACAGAAACTATGCTCGCATAGAAGCCAAATTTAGAACTCATTGCCAAACTGTCCTCATGGAAATTACCCTGCAAATAAAATGTAAAAGAGGGAGGAATGAGATATTTAACGGCGAAGGCAAGTGATAAACATCTAAAATCATGGGAGGCCACTCCGCCAGGCTACATAGGTAATTGTGGATGAGTTGTCTACCTTTCCCGAGTTGACTTGGTAGTTTTGTGTCTTGTCATAGTTGCCAACAGCCAGCATCTTGCAGTCCTTGCAGTCCCTAAAAATACAGCACCACCACCTTGCTTTGACATGGGCACCACATAAAGTAACAAAGAAAACAGTTGCTCTTACAAATAATAATAATAATAATAATAATAATAATAATAATAATAATAATAATAATAATAATAATAATAATATGATAATTTATCATGCGCACATATCTCACCACTTAGGCGACTCAAGGCGCACACACACACATTCACACCCATAAGAAAAGAATGCACACCCTAATACAAAACATTATGGCACACAACAATCAAACATATATACACATAACATAAGATAATAATCACAATATATACTAACGTACATGGCTATTACATCTGCTTGATAACAGGTTTGCATTGCATCAGTGTGATGGATGGTATGGTGGAGTTTGCACTTTCCCCGTTTTGGGAAAAAGGAAGGATTTTAGGCTAGATTTAAAAGAAGCTAAGGTTGGTTCCTGACGAAGGCTGAGAGGTAGTGCGTTCCATTGGGTGGGCGCTTGGAATGTGAAGGAGCGCCCGCCTACGGTTGTGAGTCTTTGTGGAGGGATGTCGAGTCTGGGAGTGTCTAGAGAAGAGCGGAGTGATCGGACAGGTTTACAGAGTTTGAGAGAGGTAGACAGATAGGAAGGAGCAAGATTGTTGAGGCCTTTGTATGTGAGCGTGTTGAGCTTGTATTTGATTCTGTCTGAAACAGGTAGCCAATGGAGGTCATGTAGCATGGGGGTGATGTGGTCTTTCTTTTTCTTCTTTAGTATAAGGCGTGCAGAGGAGTTTTGAATGCACTGTAAACGCGAGATAGAACAAGAGGGGAGTCCAGCAAAAAGAGAATTACAGCAGTCGAGACGAGACAGAATAGTAGAAGTGACAAGTTTGGTTGCGGCGTCGTTGGTGAGGTACTTGCGGATGGTGGCAATGCGGCGGAGTTGAAAATAACAGGTGCTTGAGACTGAAGAGATGTGTTTTTTCATTGAGAAGGTGTTGTCTAGGGTGACACTGCAGTGTACTGCACACAAAAATGACATTACTATCCACATGCATTCACCAGGAACATATACACACATGCATTACATACATGTATGTGGCACAGCAGTCTGTAGATTTTGGATGAAGACAGCAGTGGCCCAGAAGATGAGATCATGGCTCATACTTGGATCAATGGGAGCAAAATTGTGCTATTTTTGCATACTCCTTTTGTCACCAAGGACAAGCAAATGCTGATCCTCATGCACATGCAGACACACACACACACACACACACACACACACACACACACACACACACACACACACACACACAAGCATATTCATACATGCACACACACATGGTAGTTTACAAGGTTTAAGTGCTTACTTGTGCATGAGATTCTGCATCATCTGCATGACAGACAAGACATCCTCTGACACATAGTAGTCCTCTTCCAACAGCAGGACCATCCCTTCATAGTTCTTCAGCACATTGATGTGCTCAAACAAGTGGTTGAGCTGGAACAAAGTCACAAGTCAATAAACGCACACTTAAATTCATAATATCACAGTGACAACTTCTGGTAACTAATATCAAATCCATGAGTACAATCCTTAATCTCTTACATGTCCAGTGAATCTGACAGGGGTCATTGGGGGTGATGCTTATAACTTCCCAACTATCAACTGAAGTGCTAAAGGCTTTTTGGGAGTTGACAATATGATGTTGCCTTCCATACCTTCAAATGTCTTAGATTCTCTTTCTTCCACCAGTTACTACACTCGGATGATTTTAGCAAAGCCAGACAGTCTCAGGACATGCCTATGTCACTTCAGCTTTTCTCCTCTTCACAGTGTAAGGGAGGTTATCCATACCCAGCCAACAATGTTTTCACACTTTCCCATGACCCCTCTGATTCCGTTGCAGATTTCTGTGTTGGTGATGCAGTCTCTGCGTGAATTGTTAAGGATTTTGTAGTAGCTTCATATTTCAAGAGCAGTCACTTCTTTCTGAAGATCAGCAGAAATGGGCCATGCTTAACAATTATACAGATTGTTGATACTGATATTGGAGCAGGCCCTACAACTAAGCCCAGCAATTAAAGGTTTCAGCTGATCAGGACATCAGGCAACTCCTGCTGTATGTTACACTTGAGCAAATGAGTAATTTTGGATATATGGGACAAGTTTCTGTCACTCCAGATTTACTTTATAAATCTTATTGTTTCTGCTCTTCCTCAGTTGGAGCTCTACTTGACTAGTATCACACAGTTAAAGCTGCCTTGCCCATCTCTTCCTTAGCTGGAATGCTATGTATATGGTCCTTGTATTTTCAGGATCTGCATCAGGAGCACTCACCCAACTTACCCCTGGCATTTAAACATGTTATTGCAGAAAATGTGAACATAGCATCTGCTCCTTTCAGGAGGTAAATATCGAACTGAAATCCCCTTCCTGACCACAGGGAAGAAAGGGCCTTAAGGACCTATCTCCTGACTACAAATCTATAGACATACATATAAATTACTGCACAATTCTGCTTTGACCCCCAAAAGTAGTTCATATCACAATGAATTTCTCAGTTGAAAGATGACTGAAATCTGCAACCAGACATTCACAACAAAGAACACATAACAGGCTGGGGAAAATAAGCTTGCAATGTGATCACAAAGCCAGTCTCTGCATATTTGAGAGGAGTGTATTTACCAATGCCTAAGTCTGGAACTAAATGTTTTGGTGCATGCGTACAGCTAAGAATGCCTAGTCTCTACACTGGCTGACAAAGTTACCTTGCAAGATGAGCGCATACTTAATTATTACCCAAATCATGATGAAATCTCGATTCCCCCAACAGCTGTTTGAAGCCACACGTGGCTGAGCTACTAGGGTAGGCCCTGAAAGTCCAGCAGCCCTGGGTTTGTGTTCATGTGAGGAGCGTTGATCAGGTCCAACCATATGGTGCACTCAGCAAACATGATCAGTTCATACTATGGTTGACGTGGCAAAACAGGCAGACAAAACCAGCAAACAGGATCAATTCATTCTGTGGTTGACATGGCAAACCATGCAGAGAAATCCAGCGAACAGGATCAATCCACATTAGGCTGACAGATCAAAACGTTCAGACAAAACCAACAAAATCAATTCATACCAGGTTGACATGGCAAAACATGTGGACAAAACAAACAAGATCAGTCCATACTAGGCAGACAGGGCAAAATGGGCAGATAAACCCAGCAAACAGGATCAGTCCATACTATGGTTGACGTGGCAAAACAGGCAGACAAAACCAGCAAACAGGATCAGTCATGCTATGATCAACAGGGAAGGATGGATGGATGGAGTTTATATGGTCTCTCACCTTTCATAGCCTATTTAAGGCAATTGATCATGATAAATCATTACAGCTGGTTAGAATAAGAGCAAGCCAAGGCATGGCGTCTCTAGTTCTTCCCTCTTACAAATAACGTGTAGAGACACAGTGAGTGTATTCTTTTAACCCCCAACCCACAGGGGGATGATCAGTTGGGCTTGGTATGGCATTGACCCCACTCACCTTCCACATCCAGTGGTGTTTGGCCTGGCAGTACTTGGCCTCGCGGTAGTGTCCGTACTTGTCAGGGTGGTCTGCATTGTTGCACTTGGCTGTCTGAGCTCTGTAAGCACACCAGCCCCAATCTTAGGGTCTGTCACCTCTTCTACAATGAGTCAATATCTCAGCTGTACCAGTACAGCATCTCTACAGGAGTCAAGCAATGAAACACAGTTTTTGTTGCTTTAATTGCTTCAGGAAATAGTATAATGCCAAAAGCTCATATCAAAATGCTACTGCTGATCATCATGCTATAAGTGGTTGACATTACTGATTCCACAAAGAGAGGGAATTGCTTCCAAGTTTCACATGTTGAAGCAAAAGGCACTTACTCTGCTTTCTTCATATTTCGTGGACAATCTTTGGGATCTTCTCCAGGGAACACAGTGCTGTAAATTTGCTGGGAGTAGGGGAAAAATATTTGCATCACCTGCAAGAGAAAGCTATGGTCAAGAGCAAGGAAAACATTGAACATTCTCTAAATGCTCTCATAGAAATTTACTGGCAGAGGTTCATTCCATATCAATCAATATCTGTTGCAGCAACCTTCATGTAAGACAATGAATCCATCCCTAATAATAAATTGTTGAACTCTGGATAAACAAAACCAAAAAATCTTAACTTCAAACCCAAAAATGACACAAACTTGTTCATATTAGGCTAATCCTTCTCCTAAAATCCATTTTATCCATCACAGATATGAAGACCTTATTGAATGACATAGGGTCAAGTACAATATTCTTGCACAGTGTTCTGATGTTTGCATGGAACTGCTTCTTCTGCACCAACTAACAAACTGCAATCGTCAATGCAGGGACTATGAAGATTCCAAGCATGAATGTAATGAGATACAGCATGACACCTGGTCTTTGAACAAGATGCCAGACTCGCTGAAAAAAAAAACAAGTCCCTAAAACTAGTCGAAGCATTCAGAGAAACAACTGAAGACTATCTCTCTGGAGTGTGGGATGTGCTTTAAGCATCTCTAATGGGGTGGAATTTGATGTTTACGACTGATTTTATTCATTTTGTCTGTTCTTCACATCTAGTCAACATTTCCATAAGATGAAGTACTGTCAAAAAGCTCATTCTCCATACTATGAAAACTAGTGGAATTTGATGTTTAAGACTGATTTTATTCATTTTGTCTGTTCTTCACATCTAGTCAACATTTTCATAAGATGAAGTACTGTCAAAAAGCTCATTCTCTATAGTATGAAAACTAAGCTTCACTTTTAGTAAAAAGTCCTTTGAAGGAAAGTACAGATATGACATCTGTATCACATCCATCCTTGAAGTGCACTTGGGCGGACAGTATTCAAAAATATACAACCAATTGTGTTTACCTATTACAGTACAGACAGTCATTTTCTGTGTCCTTCCTTGCAAACAGCTAACAGAAAATGGTAGTAGATGCAACATCTGCATTATATGTGACCAGCCACGACAAAACCAGTGCTAAGTCGCGCGGCACTATTTTGTGCTACGACTGAAAAAAGGCAGGGAGGGTCAATCTGGGTGATTTTTACTTTTTGATAAAAATAGATTCTACATGGTTCAAACTATCATGCCAGTAAAGGAAACATGTTGAAGAATTATAGTTTGATGGTAAAATAAAGACTTTTGTGTTATGTACTGTTTCAAAAGGTCCCTGTAATTAGCGTTAATTGCCCCATTTTAGCCGCAATAAACACACCTAAACCCTTGCAGAACCCCTTCATGTTATATACCGATAGAAAGGCCGCTCTCTCGGCATTCCCGCTCTGTGGATGTCAAATACAAATAAGGTCAGCTATTTTTGGAATCGGAGTTTGAAATACCGTTGCTAAGGTGTTTAATGTCTGAAGAGGGCAAATCTTCTGAGTCCGTTTTTTCAAAATGACCGCTGTTTCAGTACCCAACTTGAAATGCCTGTAACTCCTATTCTAATTAACTCACACTGTTCATTCTTATATCAAAACAAACAGAAATGAATGCAGAATTCAAAAATATTAAAACCCTTTTTTTCCCAAAAATCGACTTAGCACTGGTTTTGTCGTGGCTGGTCACATATTCTCTTGCAAACAGCTAACAGAAAATGGTAGTAGATGCAACATCTGGATTATCTTCTCTTGCAAAGAGAGCAGTAATGGCTTGCTGCATCTGGCAGTAATTGTGACAAATCCAGGGGGCCACATTACTCTGGGATGATAGGAGATATGCACATTTATTTTTTAAAAATACAGATAAGGGCATTTACATCAAGAGAGATGATAGCTGGCGCAACACATGCCGCATTCAACTGTAAGAGTAGACATACAGTGCATGCTCAATTAATTCAGCTTTAACAGGTCAGTCTGCAGGAGCCATGAACTTTTGAGAAAAAAAAGATGATATAATGATCCAAAGGCAAAAAATACAGACAGATGACTCACTGGGCAGAAGTCAATTTCCATGACAATGTCATTGAGTGCCTTGGTGTAGACATCATGAGAGATGATGAGCAGGACGTTCCGGATGTCCCGGACCTTGTTGAGGGATTTGAGGAGAAGTGTGAGGTGTTCTGCCCTGTCATGCACTTGCAAGATCATCACAACACTGTCAGACTTCAGCTTGAGGCCAAACCTGGAAGACAAGAGCTCTCTTCAACCCCTCCATGCACAGGTCTTCACGCTGAACCAGCAACCCATTGCTGGCTTCAGTGCCTATGACTGACTACCTACGCTGAAACTGAATGTGAGAATGAAGCGCAGCATCCTGATTCTGAAGTTAAGACATTTCATGCAAGAAGTACATGACAGACTGTCAATCACCCTCACAATTTTACTATGATGAGCATAAATAATATAGAGGCCAGGTGGCATCTTGCAGAATGTTGTCAAGTCATAAAGTAGACCCAATCTTTTGATCAGTGGATGGATGGATGGAAGGATGGATGGATGGATGGATGGATGGATGGATGGATGGATGGATGGATGGATGGATGGATGGATGGATGGATGGATGGATGGATGATGTTTTACAGCCTATCAGCCTTAGATGTACGGACATTTATTGTAAAATATCAATAGTGCTGGTTAGAATGAGAGCAAGTTGAAGTCATGATTTCCATAGTCATTTGGCCCATATGAATTGCATAGAGAGATGTGGTGGGTCAGCTCTTGTCTCCAACCCACATTGGGGTGGTGTTGTAATAATAATAATAATAATAATAATAATAATAATAATAATAATTATTATTATTATTATTATTATTATTATTATTACTCCTACTACTACTACTACTATCATTACTATTATTATTACTATTATAACAATCATTATAGTTTTTTAAGTATAATAGCGATGATAATAATAATAATCATATATACAACCAAATAAACCGATCCATTTACTGTAATTGATTACATCAAGATGACTGATGCAACAAGAAATGGAATTAATGTGCATTTATACCACTCTCCCCTACATAGAAACCACACTCTATCAAACAGATAATATTGGCCTTAACTCTATTTTTCTTCCAATTAATTAGGCATCATATCATCAAAGATGTACGCAATTGTTAACCCTTTCCGTGGTAGTCGCGAACTGGTTCGCGATAAGCATTACCGGCTGCCAGTGGTTATCGCGGACTAGTTCGCGGGCCACACCCGCTCAACTGGAGGCATTCCAGCATTGCACAAGGCCCTTCTATTTATAGCCTGATGGATCGTGAAGCAAGATAGGACCTTTGTTAACGCTCAAAAGTAGGCCGATTGCCAACAGAGGTCACATGGAAGCTGGGTGCGAGAAGAGGATGCATCGGTGTGGGCTCATAACGCACACCTGATGTCGAGTGATCTGCCAGATGATCTGTACTTGCGCTGCCACTCTTTTCCTCCTTTGCAAGTCTTGCTTTCGCTAGCTGCCGATTTCTTTGGTTACTTTTCTTTCCTTTGAAGGCATGTACAGTGTGGTACTATTATTTAGGCCTGGTAACAGCGTTAAAAGTACGAGAGAGCGCTTTAGAGTCGAACGGAAGGCAGCCATCTTGTCTCCAAGCATTTGGAGCGAATGGAGCTCTCTCATTGGTTCATTCGTGTCAGCTGACCTGAAAGGCT
Source organism: Theodoxus fluviatilis (assembly GCA_034096865.1). NCBI lineage: Eukaryota > Metazoa > Mollusca > Gastropoda > Cycloneritida > Neritidae > Theodoxus > Theodoxus fluviatilis. Next base: position 6,615 of record JAWQFJ010002438.1, on the reverse strand, counting down.
TGAATCTATCCCTTGCAAATGATCATATAGCTCTTTGTACACGAAGCCAAGAGCAGTTATCTCCCTTGCACTGGTTGAATGAGATTCCGAGCTTTCGATCGACACCAAACATGCGAAGGTTTGTTCAAAGTTTCTATACGTTGCCAAGGCCCAAACATTGGTATTTTATGAGCAAAAATTGTGCAACAACACTTTTGTAAGGGTGGGTCATCTGTTTTATTGATGGTTTTTGCACAGAAAGATGCTATTTTCAAGCTCAACCTTACTAGATTGGCATTGTTGAATCATTGTAACAATGATTGTTGAGGGTTCTAAGAGTGCAAAAAACCACAAATCTCAAAATCGACCATGCAAGCCCAAATGATCAATTTTCACTGCCGTGTCTCCCCTTTAGATATTCATAAATAAATGCATGTTCATTACACAGAGCAAATGCTTGCTTTGTGGTATTTTGTGTCCAATTCTGAGCATTTTTTGTACACATTGTGTTTGTCAATGTTTAATAGTTTCTGAGCTATGTTAATTAGAAAAGCGGAGGGGTGTTTTTGAAAAAACAAGTCTGTTATAGCACCACTGGTGGACAGACAAAGCGTTTTTATGACACCACGGTAAGGGTTAATCAAAAGCATCACATTATCAAAGATCCAAACAAGTGTTACAGAATTGAACCGAACAGTATTAGCACTAGGTCTATCTTTTCTACATGGAGGCCAGCTAGAAAGAAACGCCAGGAATCACATGTCAGATCAATGCAAAGTGACTGTCTAGCATGGAACAATATGAACACTCCTGAGGCTGGGTGGTTTTTTCTCTCTCCCTCCCTAGGCAAGTCCATGCCTATCAGTGTCATGACTAATGGGAAACATGATACCAACCCCTTGTCACAGTCCTACCACCAGGTCAGAGCAAAGCTTGAGATACACATGCAAGCACAGCTTACCACAATCAGATACACTGCACACATTAGGCTTGTTCAGGAGGCGCAGCGCTGCGAAGCGCTGCACAGCACTGCACGTGTTTCACTCCTGAACAGCAATTTCGGGGCGTGATTCACTCAGCGCTGAGCAGCGCTGTGCATCACAGATCCGAGATGATTCACACGATTTTCAAAATGGCGTCTTCGATCCCGCACTGGCCGTCGATGCGTAAAATAACCCTCAGAAACATCATTTTGGGACTGGAACAGGCTTTATTTGCCCCAAACGCTCTGTATGCGCGAGCAATGGCAAGTAAGGATGACACAGTAGTGGACTTTATTCATGCAGAATACATTTAAACGTGCATAAAGGATGTCTGTAGCAAATAAAACGCTTTCTTAGCGTCTAGCAACACAACATGCAGCGGAGAAGATTTACCTCCCTTTTAACAAGTGAAGCGCTGCATTAAATCTGTAGGTGTTCAGGAGAGGCAAAGAGCGCTCTATTGCCAACATGAAGCGCTCATGCATGAGTGAAAAAAGAAATTCAGGATTGGCAGAAAAAAATAAGGTTCATTAGGTTACCTTAACCACAACTGTTTTTCCCCTTAATGTAGACATCTTTATTGTGCATGCAGGTATACACACGCATGCATGCACGCATGCAAGCCCACACACACACACACACACACACACACGTATATATGAATGATGGAAATAAAAAACAACTCCATGAACTACCTCAGCAAGTTATAACGAATGACGTTAAGTTAAAGAAATTGGAGAACCAGTACTATATATACGATATTGAAATCTTTCAAATTATAATCTATCTTGTTTTCAGCAAGACACCACGAATACTGTTTTGTTTTTAACAACAAAAACTAATCAATCACCATCACTGCTTTGTAGTAATGGCAAAAGATGCCCACTTCACGCAGGCATAATTTACTAATATCTCTCCAAGCCAACTTTAGCACGCTTCCATATTTGCTGTAAATAAGTCCATTCATTAAAATGCTTCAACAGTTGACATTATTCTTGTACCATCTCACAACATGACAATTCAGAAAAATAATCTTCTGAACACAGCAGTTATGAATTTGTAATGTCCTTCTATTAGAAATGCTATCTATCCAATACATCACAGCTGTGCTCACCTCTCAATGTTCCGGATATGTTGTTGTTCATTAATGGAGTGGATCTGTGCCTTGATGGCTTCCACATCAGCTGTGTCCAAGGGAGCATAGGCTGAGGCATTGAGGCTGCGGGAGGCAGGGGGGATGATCAGCCCTGCCTGGGATGTCATCCGCTCATGCTCACCCTCCTGGCTGCCGCCCCCCTCGCCCATGAACTGAACATGGGGGGCATCACCCAGCTGCCGATGCCTGCCCTGCAGTCCCAGGACCTGCTCGAAGTCATCCTCAAAGTTGCCCCCTGTCTCTGTGGTCAGCAGGATGTGCAGGTTGAGCAGCACAAATACAAACATAGCCACCAGCAGCACAACTCGCAACACCCGCCTTGGGTGCACTCTCATCTTGGCAGGCTTCATTCAGGTAGCTCAGTTTGTCTCCCACTGGAATCTGTAGCATCCACCAGCACCAATCTACTGTTCTGCTCTCATGAGGTGGCAGCTAGGAGGCCAGGACTAGTGAGAGGGGCAGACCACTTGTTCCTCCAGATGTAGACAATAGGCCAAGGATCGATGGTCCAAGCACAGATGGGGGGGAGATGGGGGGGGCAGGCTGAGGACTGTAGGTGAGGCAGAGATGGGGACAGGACAGGGCAGCTGGAGGAGAGAGTTCGAATCCTAGGCCCTACAGCCACAAGGTAAGTACACTGGTTATGGGGGCATCCTGCCAGTCACACAAGGTAGATGACACTCCTGTCTGCAAAACACAAAAAAGCAAAACCTTGGTCAACAACAGCAATAACAACAGATCTTCAGTAGTCAAGTAGAAAATGGCATCTAAGAAAAAATTGCGGAGGAAGCAAGGTTAGATAAAGAAGGGTGGTTTGTTCCTGGTCTTGCCTGCAACAAACAAGTGGGGTCAGGCAAACTAACACAGCCTGTTAGGATTCCCTGGTGACACAAACAAAGGACCAGCAAACTAGCAGCACCTCAGGCTGGACAGCACTGATACAAACAGGGTCAGCAAATGAGCATGCATGCTATTTCCAGACATGTCAGCAGCAAAATAAATAAACAAATGAACAAACTATACCCCTAGAGGAAGGAATTCATCAACCTTGGTATATGGGATGCATGAGATGCACCAGATACAGAACCAGATGTTGAATGCAGTTCTAGCAATGGAAAGTGAACAATCCTTTCTATGAAGGGATAAAGAGCACAGTAATCTCTTCATGTGGAGCAGATTTACCTGAATGAGATTACCAGCTTAATTAAGACAGGTTGGCTTCTTGAAGAAAAAAAAAAGGAAATCATCTTCGCTGGTGAAACCTCTGCTCACCACACAAAAAGCCTCATCACTGCCTAGAGACTGAAATGTCTAACAAGACTCTTGCTCCCACCCCTATAAAAGTTTCATGTGCATTCCTGTCAGTATCAACCCAATTAACACTTTACAACGGGCCCTCTCCACAGATACAGCAACAAGCACATTGATTTGGTTTAGGATCCTTCCACTCATGCAAAAGATTGACACACCAGGGAATTCAACTAGGCTGTTCTGAAAGTTCAGCTCCTGGGTGTTGGCTTGTAAGCAATCTTTTTGCATTTCATCAAATCAGATAACTTTGTACTGAAGGAAAGGTGTGCAGAGGTGTCTCCCAGGCAGAGTAGGAAGATGTCACAGCTTGGAAAGAGAAGGGGGATGTGAGTTCTCATTACTATGCTCAAATCTGTTTAGCAAAGGTTACAGCTCACCTGTAACTTTGCCAGTTGTAGATATGTGTTTGCCTGCTGATCTGAGCAGATGTTCATCCTCACACTACAATCAATAACATTCAGAACATATTCATGCACTGAGCACTGATAGCTTCCACCAAGCTCAGGATTGGGATGGGTAATAACATCAGCTTGGGAATATTCCTACCTCCATAATCCACTACAGAACACAACATCATCATCTATAAACACTTTGAACACTGGTGAAGGGTCGAAGAACTGTACAGAGAAGATCACTACAATTCAATTCCAAGTTAGTGATGCCTGTCTCAGTTCCAATTCCAATGTTTGTGATGCCCTTGACAGGGAAGATAAGATTTTAAGATGTGAGATTTTATATCCTATTCCTCATGCCCAGCCTGTCTGCATGATACCCTAAGACACATATCATATTATAACAGCCTTTGCAGAAGCTCTCTGTCCCACACAGCTAGGTGGACAAGATCAGTGTTTGAAATGTAAATGCATTGTTAGCTTAGACACAGGGCTGTATATCTGGTTTCATGTGACCCCTGCACCTGTAGATCCTTGCTTTTGATTCACATAGAGTTGAATGAACAGTGAGGCACCTGCCTCACTGCCTCCGTTCTAAAATTCACATGCATTAGTCAAAAACATTTTTGCAACCTCTCTCTCTCTCTCTCTCTCTCTCACACACACACACACACACACACACACACACACACACACACACACACACACACACACACACACACACACACACACATACACAGGTCCTAAGTTCTGCTTTAGCATTTAGGTCACGGACCGCTTGAATTACTGATCAACAGGAAGACCAGGTTCAAACATCATTGCCTATGCAGGCAGTCGACAGGCGTGTATTGAAAGGGGCATCCCATGCGCCTCACTGCTTGCATTCCTCACTCCACAGCTTTTTTGCAAGTTTGTGTGCACATGAACACCCTTTGGTGGAGAAGAAACAGCTCAGTGTGAAAATTAATCAAGATCGCATGGACTGCAAACTAAACGCAGATGCGCACCTAAATCAGCGCGAGAGTTGAGCCTTTCATCACTACCTGTACTAAACTAAACCACTCCGCCTGCAAGCCTAAAAAAGAAAATTCACTGTAGAGCCTGTAGCAGCCAAAAGTTACTGTCGACCAAAAGTTACTCAGGAAGTCATCGCAGAGTTATCTGCTCGGCTCTCTCTTTATGCGATTTACCGCTTCTGCACGTGTTCTTCGCATGGAATATATCCCGACAAACGACGCATTAGTTGCTTTACGAGTTTTTGTGTTTTTGGTGCATTTGTGTAGTTTAACACATAATGTAGCGTTCAAAAAAGTTTGTCCCCATGAAAAGGTGTCTCCCCTGCCGGAATAATATGGGAGTCACCTCCCTGTAGTCTATTTTTAGTCTGGTTTTATAAAACGCGACCGTTGACTGACTTGGCACGCCCGGGGAGTTATGCTAAGATCTGGCAGCGTTAATATATCTGCATTTTGTGACAAACGTCTTGCTCGGCGGTACTGTACTCCATGCACCTTAACGGTCTGCGTGATTCGGGTGTAATCTTAAGCGAAACGACGTTTATTGGTGCTGCTGAAATGGTCGAAGTCGGAAACATTCGGAACGTCGTTTAGCTTCAGATTACACCCGAATCACGCGGGCCGTTAAGGTGCATGGAGTACAGTACCGCCGAGCAAGACGTTTGTCACAAAACGCAGATATATTAACGCGGCCGGATCTTAGCATAACTCCCCGGGCGTGCCAAGTCAGTCAACGGTCGCGTTTTATAAAACCAGACTAAAAATAGACTACAGGGAGGTGACTCCCATATTATTTCCGGCAGGGGAGACGCCTTTTCACGGGGAACAAGGGCAAAGCCCATACGACTCACATGCTTGACCTTGACCTTTATATGACCTTGACCTTCAGGTGACCTTCAAGGTCAAGGTCAAACAACTAAACCTACCAATGACATCATACACAAAGAAATGCTTTACACATTTTTCCTACCAAAATACATGTGACCTTGACCCAAGGTCAAGGTCATCCAAGGTCATGCAACACAAAGCTGTTAATTCAAGACATAGGAAGCACAATGGTGCTTATTGGCACTTTCTACCATGAGATATAGTCACTTTTAGTGGTTCACTACCCCATTTTGGTCACATTTCATAAGGGTCAAAGTGACCTTGACCTTGATATGTGAACAAATGTGTGTCATGATGAAAGTATAACATGTGCCCCACATAATTATTAAGTTTGAAACAGTTATCTTCCATAGTTCAGGGTCAAGGTCACTTCAAAATATGTATACAATCCAACTTTGAAGAGCTCCTGTGACCTTGACCTTGAAGCAAGGTCAACCAAACTGGTATCAAAAGATAGGGCTTGCTTTGACCTATATACCACTTGTAGCTAAGGTCGCCATTCTCAATAACGTGGGAGAAAATTAGGAAAATGTGAAAAATGACTGTTTTTGAGACCACATTTATGGCTCCTGTGACCTTGACCTTGAAGCAAGGTCAAGTCACTATGTATGTTTTTTGAGGCCTTGTCATCATACACCATCATGCCACATTTGGTGTTGATAGACTTAATAGTCTCCGAGAAAAATCCAACGTTTAAGTTTTTTACGCCCGGACGGACGGACGCCCGGACGCCCGGACGGACGAAACGGCTCAGTACATAGACTCACTTTTGCTTCGCATGTGAGTCAAAAACTGTATTGAATGGTACATTATGTGTTAAACTACACAAATGCACCAAAAACACAAAAACTCGTAAAGCAACTAATGCGTCGTTTGTCGGGATATATTCC
>JAWQFJ010002437.1:114295-143974 GCA_034096865.1 Theodoxus fluviatilis | reverse complement strand
GCGGGGTCGAACCCGATCTTTTTTTACATTTTTTTTTTATATGCCAAAACCTGGAGGTTCAGCGCCAGCGGTTTTTATTATATAGAAAAATCACCATGACAAAAGTCCTATACCAGGGACTTGAACGTTGTATCACTTGGAAGAGTACTATATTTCCTATTGCAAAATCAAAAGACATTCTAACAAAATAGCATCCCACAGCATGCAATGAGAACACACAAACCAAGTGTTTTCATTACGACTACCAGAACTAAACTTTCGCCACAGAAAGGAAATACAACTCACGGCGCACTCTGACTATAGTCTCAGCTGTGCTGAATGCTCACTGCGTAGCTTTCGGCTGCTGTCCCGCAGTCTTCTTCAGCGCGAATGCTGAACAGGAGAGCGCTGGATTCAACGAAGGCCACCGTAGGCTTGTTCAGAGGAGTACTCAGCGCTGCATGAGCGCTTCATGTTGGCAATTGAGCGCTCTTTGCCTCTCCTGAAGTTGAAAGTCATCAGTGGTGCCAGACGCAGTACGTAAGAAACTAAATGATCTCGATACCTCTAAAGCCCAGGGACCGGACAAGATACCACCAAGAGTACTGAAGGAACTATCTAGAGAACTAGCTACCCCATTATGTCTATTATTTAATATGTCTATTGAAACGGGTATTGTACCAAGCGACTGGAGATCTGCAGAGGTTACTGCTATATATAAAAAAGGCAGCAAGTCAGAACCTGGAAATTACAGACCTGTTAGTTTAACTTGTATTGTGTGTAAAGTGTTAGAGTCGATTATTCGAGACACACTAAACTCACATCTTCACGACAATAACCTGTATGCTAAGTGCCAACATGGTTTCCGTAGTAGGAGATCGTGCATAACTCAATTAATGCAGGTAATGGAAGAACTTACTAAGATGCTTGATGAAAGGAATCCAGTAGATATCATATATCTTGATTTCCAGAAGGCTTTCGATTCCGTTCCCCACGAAAGATTACTGTGTAAGTTACAGGCTTACGGAGTGACTGGTAGAATTTTAAGTTGGATAAGGAGTTTTCTGTCAGGAAGAGTTCAGAAGGTGAGAGTTGGCAATGCAAACTCATCCATAGCAAACGTACTAAGCGGAATTCCACAAGGAAGTATTTTGGGTCCGGTTCTGTTTACAGTCTTCATAAACGACTTACCAGAAGGGATACAGTCATCATGCAAAGTTTTTGCCGACGACACGAAGATATATATGATAAATCAAGAAATTGTAGCCGGGTGCAGGGTGATTTAAAACGATTGGAGAGGTGGTCGGATGTGTGGAACCTATATTTTAATGTAGAAAAGTGTAAGGTAATGCACCTTGGGAAAAATAATCCAGGTTTTAATTACACTATGAAAATGGGAAAAGATGACTTAAACCTAAGTGTATGCAACGAGGAGAGAGACTTGGGAGTCACTTTTGACCCTAAATTGACATTCGACCCACATATTCAAGCTTCTATAAACAAGGCCAACCAGATGATTGGAGTTATCAAAAGAACCTTTATATATTTAAACAAGGACGTTTTCATCCAGCTATACAAGGCTATAGTTCGACCAAGAGTTGAATATGGTAATATTATATGGTACCCGCATTTAAAAAGACAGTCAGAGGCTGTGGAGAGAGTCCAGCGCCGGGCTACCAAGTTGCTGAGCGAATGCCGGGAGATGTCCTACAGCGAGCGCTTAGAGTATTTAAATCTGCACTCACTGAGGGGAAGGAGGATTCGCGGTGACCTAATAGAGACGTATAAATTGTATAATAATCTCGTAGACGTGGAGTGGAGCGACTTTTTTGAGTCACCGAGCTATACCAGTACGAGAAATGCAGACGGAAAGGTATTTATCCAACGTAGTAATACTAACCTAAGGAAGTATTGTTTCAGTAATCGTGTTGCTCACCTGTGGAATAACCTTCCGTTTCGGCTTAAGACTGCACCAACTACTAACAGCTTCAAAAACCAACTGGACAAGGATCCTACTTTTAAGTCATTATTTAGAAGCTATGATGAGTGACGTTGTCGAAATTAGAAATTACACTATGACCCTATATAAGGCAACACATTACGATGGGGCGTTTAAAAGGCTTCACGGCCTATATCCAAGCCTCTCATACTACTACTACTACTACTATGGTGCCTCAACAACTCATCTCAGGGTTAAGAGACTGAACTGAACTGAACTGATTTGGCGCAGCCGAGATCACGTGACGATGTTTACTTTTTCCTGTCCCTCCGCTCATGCGCAGTGCAGAGTACCTGTTTGGAGGAGGAATTGACAGCTGTCTGGGCCGCCACAAGCAGACGATTTTCACGATGTCTGGACGCGCCAAATCCTCTTTGGCCACGGCGCCAGTGGTCACATGCATGAAGACGCTACTGATGGTCTTCAACTTCATATTCTGGGTAAGAAATTTGTCGTAAAGAAGCTTCTTGCCGAAAGGTTACACCGTCGGTATCGGCTGCGTTGTTGTTATTGATTTTGATGGTGGTCAGAAATAAGTGATACTCATATTATGCTAATCAAACGGCAGTGTTCGCAGAATTGCAACATTTTCTGGAGCCTTTTCATAAGACTTCGTTTGATTTTAATTCTCCATGTAATGCATCATATCATCGGAATAATTTCGGCTCACAGATTGCTGTACTGCAGTGCAGATAGTTCATAATGATATTCTGTTGTGTTACCCATATGTGTTACGTGGGTGGTCTTTCCGATGTCGATTGATATGTCAACCCCCAATGATAATGAAAAGATAGTCATTCATCAGTGTCATATTACCCGTAATCGAGTCATAAAAATGATCAGAAACAGACTAGCTAATGGGTTCCGTCGATTATTTTTGACACAGCCATGTTAAACATGCAACCCTATCATGGTTATAAATGGAGAACTCTTGTATCCTCTCAAATATACCACTCTGGCTCATATCACTTTTATCAGCATGTTGTATGTTACGTCGACGGATGTCTACTGATGGCACACCGTTGGACGGATATTTGAAAATTAATTGTCTTTAATGAGAAGATTAATGCCCCTCAGAGATGCACTTTTCTTTAACCACATGATGGAGTGACCTAGCAATGTTCAATATTGCTGAAGTGTTGTTACTGCTGTTACACTAAACTGATTTTTATCCGTGAAATGAACCAAAGAATCCATATTTGCTACCAAATCAAAACTGAGTATTGTGATTTTGTAAGCAGCAGGGAGACACTGCATGAGTCTGTGTCATTGCATCCTCTAATCATTATCTTCTATTGCATTTGCATATGGGGGGTGGGGTGGGGATGGGGGGGTTGTTTGCTTGCTGCACCAAAAATCTGGAAGTTAATGTAATTAATGAAGGAAGCTGGATGATTTTTTTTCTCTCTCTCTCTGTGAATGTGAAGTGTCAGCTTTGTTGTCATTCGCTGACTGTTGCTGTATACTGCTGCCAGTGTCATGATGGCTTGGATCACTACAGTTGTCTGTTGCTGTCTACTGCTGCCTGTGTGTCATGATGGCTTGGATCACTACAGTTGTCTGTTGCTGTCTATTGCTGCCAGTGTGTCATGATGGCTTGGATCACTACAGTTGTCTGTTGCTGTCTACTGCTGCCTGTGTGTCATGATGGCTTGGATCACTACAGTTGTCTGTTGCTGTCTACTGCTGCCAGTGTGTCATGATGACTTTGATCACTACAGTTGTCTGTTGCTGTCTACTGCTGCCTGTGTGTCATGATGGCTTGGATCACTACAGTTGTCTGTTGCTGTCTACTGCTGCCAGTGTGTCATGATGGCTTGGGTCACTACAGTTGTCTGTTGCTGTCTACTGCAGCCAGTGTGTCATGATGGCTTGGGTCACTACAGTTGTCTGTTGCTGTCTACTGCTGCCTGTGTGTCATGATGGCTTGGATCACTACAGTTGTCTGTTGCTGTCTATTGCTGCCAGTGTGTCATGATGGCTTGGGTCACTACAGTTGCCTGTTGCTGTCTACTGCTGCCTGTGTGTCATGATGGCTTGGATCACTACAGTTGTCTGTTGCTGTCCACTGCTGCCTGTGTGTCATGATGGCTTGGGTCACTACAGTTGTCTGTTGCTGTCTACTGCTGCCTGTGTGTCATGATGGCTTGGATCTCTACAGTTGTCTGTTGCTGTCTACTGCTGCCAGTGTGTCATGATGGCTTGGGTCACTACAGTTGTCTGTTGCTGTCTACTGCTGCCAGTGTGTCATGATGGCTTGGGTCACTATAGTTGTCTGTTGCTGTCCACTGCTGCCTGTGTGTCATGATGGCTTGGGTCACTACAGTTGTCTGTTGCTGTCCACTGCTGCCTGTGTGTCATGATGGCTTGGGTCACTACAGTTGTCTGTTGCTGTCCACTGCTGCATGTGTGTCATGATGGCTTGGGTCACTACAGTTGTCTGTTGCTGTCTACTGCTGTCAACTGCTGTCAGTGTATGGTGGCTGCCTTGCTCACTGTTGCTTTGTATTGCTGTTTGTTGCTGTCTGTTGATGTGTGTTGTATCTGCTTCACATGTTCATGTGCATGTACTGTGGGTTTTTTACTGTCATGTGCTGTCTTTTGCTGGGTTGCTGTCTACTACTTCCTATGGCTGTCTATTGCTGCTTTGTTATGTATCCCTGCCTGTTGGCAGAGTTGCTGTCTGCTGTCATCTTCTGCTGTATTGCTGTCTCTTGCTGTCTTCTTCTGTATTGTGTCTATACCTGTTTTTTGCTTCTCTCACTATTTCTGCTGCCCTTTACTGTTTCTTGAGCACAGCCTCTTGCTTGCTGATAACGGCACTCACTGTCTGCAGACATCTTTAGCTGCCAATGTGATGTAAGAACTTGCACTGAGGAAGAGCTATGCCCTAAATGTTTCATCCTTGTGATCAAGTTTGTGTGTTTTAACAATCTTGCTGTTTGTTGCTGCAGGTGACAGGCATAGTGATCCTGGCCATTGGCATTTGGACCAAGGTGGACCTGTACCGCTACCTGGAACTGTCCACCATCTACCAACCACAGGCGTCCTACGTGCTGATTGGTGTGGGCGCCATCATCGTGCTGGTGGGCTCACTGGGCTGCTGCTGCACTGCCAAGGGCCATGCCTTCCTGCTGTACATGGTGGGCGTCTTGTGTTGCTGTGCTGTTTGTAGTGAGAATGATAATAGACACACTGACTCACAGAGAAAGAGATGGAATGGTAGACACACAAAGAGGTGCACACACACATGCACACACTCACATGCAAACACATACACACACATACATGCATGCACATGCTCTCACACACACACACACACATACACACACACACACACACACACACTCAGAACACAGAGGCACACTTTACTGTTCATGGTTGGAAATGCTCTCTATGCAGTTTTAGAGTTTGCTTTTTTCTGTTATGATGGGAAGGAGAATGTTGATCACAGTTGGCTTCATCCTCATGGGTCTCTGTCCCTTGGAATGGTGGAGAATGGATGGTTTTTTATTTCAACCCAGATACAGATGTGTGAAAACCACTTGGGGAATTTTACCTATGTTGCCTACAAAAAGTAACAAGTGTCACATGACTGGAGCTGCTGGATGCCCCCCTCATCAGCTGACCCCCTTGGCTGCAGAGCTTTTGGAGCCAGCTCTAGCAGCTCCGCCAGGGGCAGCCCCTAGCAGCCACAGAGGCAACCAGTAGGCATCAGGACAGTCTGGTCAGTCTGGTCAGTCAGATCCAGCAGTGCAGTCAAACCAGCCTGGAAGATGGGCCCCAACCCATGTGTAACACTAACAGCAAATAAGTCTACAAACCCCATGTCCACTCTCATGACTTATCACTACTCACATCTCTCCATCACGCTTAGCCTTCACACCACAGTGAGTACTTTACATTACATTACATTTACATTATCTTGCATTAAATTGCAGTGTGCAAGACATAAACTCTGGCCTCTTCTGCTACAGTGGGGAATGCTTGTCATTTAGCTGCACTCACTCTCTCTCTCTCTCTCTCTCTCTCTCTCTCTCTCTCTCTCTCTCTCTCTCTCTCTCTCTCTCTCTCTGTTGATTTTGCATTTTTCTTTCCCCTGTTTCTGCATTTCATTAATAATAATAATAATATAGATTACTTCTACGCACATACCTTCTCCAATAGGCAAGCTCATGAGTGGTACACCATACAGTTTTAAGGACTGATGTTTTAATACTAGATGCTGTTTGATACATTTCTCACAACTGCTTGTTTCAGTACTCAATGCTGTGTGGTACATTGTCACAACTGCATGTTTCAGTACTCAATGCTGTGTGGTACATTGTCACAACTGCTTGTTTCAGTACTCAATGCTGTGTGGTACATTGTCACAACTGCTTGTTTCAGTACTCAATAATGTGTGGTACATTGTCACAACTGCTTGTTTCAGTACTCAATGATGTGCAGTACATTGTCACAACTGCTTGTTTCAGTACTCAATGCTGTGTGGTACATTGTCACAACTGCATGTTTCAGTACTCAATAATGTGTGGTACATTGTCACAACTGCTTGTTTCAGTACTCAATGCTGTGTGGTACATTGTCACAACTGCTTGTTTCAGTACTCAATGCTGTGTGGTACATTGTCACAACTGCTTGTTTCAGTACTCAATGCTGTGTGGTACATTGTCACAACTGCATGTTTCAGTACTCAATGCTGTGCGGTACATTGTCACAACTGCTTGTTTCAGTACTCAATGCTGTGCGGTACATTGTCACAACTGCATGTTTCAGTACTCAATGCTGCGTGGTACATTGTCACAACTGTTTGTTTCAGTACTCAATGCTGTGTGGTACATTGTCACAACTGCATGTTTCAGTACTCAATGCTGCGTGGTACATTGTCACAACTGCTTGTTTCAGTACTCAATGATGTGTGGTACATTGTCACAACTGCATGTTTCAGTACTCAATGCTGTGTGGTACATTGTCATGACTGCATGTTTCAGTACTCAATGCTGATTGATACATTTCTCACAACTGTTTGTTTCAGTACTCAATGCTGTGTGGTACATTGTCACAACTGCTTGTTTCAGTACTCAATGATGTGTGGTACATTGTCACAACTGCATGTTTCAGTACTCAATGCTGTGTGGTACATTGTCATGACTGCATGTTTCAGTACTCAATGCTGATTGATACATTTCTCACAACTGTTTGTTTCAGTACTCAATGCTGTGTGGTACATTGTCACAACTGTTTGTTTCAGTACTCAATGCTGTGTGGTACATTGTCATGACTGGGTGTTTCAGAACTCAATGCTGTTTGATACATTTCTCACAACTGTTTGTTTCAGTACTCAATGCTGTGTGGTACATTGTCACAACTGTTTGTTTCAGTACTCAATGCTGTGTGGTACATTGTCATGACTGGGTGTTTCAGAACTCAATGCTGTGTGGTACATTGTCATGACTGGGTGTTTCAGAACTCAATGCTGTGTGGTACATTGTCATGACTGGGTGTTTCAGAACTCAATGCTGTTTGATACATTGTCATGACTGGGTGTTTCAGAACTCAATGCTGTGTGGTACATTGCCACGACTGCTCATTTCAGTATGCCGGGTTTTTGGTGCTGGTGTTTGTGGTGGAGCTGAGTGCCGGTGCAGCACTGCTGGTCTACAGGAAAAAGGTCAGTGCCACCATGCCAGTGTCCGGCCATTTCTCCCCCAGTCAATTCCCACCTGGTCACTTCTTCCCAAAGCACCGTGACCCTGGTCAGTTGCACCCTGTGGCAATTTCTCACCCAGGTCACTTCATCCATGTACTTGTTCTACATCAGACAACACGTTCTCTTCTCCACTTCACCCGCATTCTCCTCGTCCCACTCCACTGCCTACAGATCTTCCGCTTCTGCACTCTTCCTCCTGTCAGTTGCAGATTGCTTTTGCATTATGAAGATCCTGTCCTTAACAGAACTTGCAGGGCCCTAAAAGTAAAACCAGCATGCCACGGTGTTTGAGAAGGCTGTCTGTTGAATTACTGCCTTTTCAGCAAGGGGATGAAAATCAAAATAAATTGCATGGCTATTTATTGTTTGTTATTGTTTCAGCACTAGCTTTACCATTATATGATGAAATGTCAAGTACTATTTTTGTTCCCTTTTTTAATAACCATCACTGTTTTATCTGTCAAGCCGCACAGTACACTACACTGTTTTATATTGGTTCATTAAATCATGCACATTTCTTAAACAGTGACTAGCAGTTCTAATGCCCTTATGCTGCCTCTGCATTCTATTGTGATGGTGTAGTCATAAAAGAATGCCTGTGAGTTACACTCAATGATATTCTCGGTTGGATTTTTGAGTGTGGTTGATGTTACACAGCCATTTTTGACTCACATGCGAAGCAAAAGTGAGTCTATGTACTCACCCGTGTCGTCCGTCCGGGCGTCCGGGCGTCCGTGAAAAACTTTAACGTTGGATTTATCTCGGAGACTATTAAGTCTATCAACACCCAATTTGGCATGATGGTGTATGATGACAAGGCCTCAAAAAACATACATAGTGACTTGTCCTTGCTTCAAGGTCAAGGTCGCAGGGGCCATAAATGTTGTCTAAAAAACAGTCATTTTTCACATTTTCTCAATTTTCTCTGAAGTTTTTGAGATTGGATACCTGACCTATATATGGTATATAGGGCAAAGTAAGCCCTATCTTTTGATACCAGTTTGGTTGACCTTGCTTCAAGGTCAAGGTCACAGGAGCTCTTCAAAGTTGGATTGTATACATAATTTGAAGTGACCTTGACCCTGAACTATGGAAGATAACTGTTTCAAACTTAATAATTATGTGGGGCACATGTTATACTTTCATCATGAGACACATTTGGTCACATATCATCAAGGTCAAGGTCACTTTGACCCTTATGAAATGTGACCAAAATGGGGTAGTGAACCACTAAAAGTGACCAGATCTCATGGTAGAAAGTGCCAATAAGCACCATTGTGCTTCCTATGTCTTGAATTAACAGCTTTGTGTTGCATGACCTTGGATGACCTTGACCTTGGGTCAAGGTCACATGTATTTTGGTAGGAAAAATGTGTAAAGCATTTCTTAGTGTATGATTTCATTGGTAGGTTTAGTTGTTTGACCTTGACCTTGAAGGTCACCCGAAGGTCAAGGTCATATAAAGGTCAAGGTCAAGCATGTGAGTCGTATGGGCTTTGCCCTTCTTGTTGTCTTGTTAGTGGATGTTACACAGCCAGTTTAGGTCAATAACCCCTTCTTTGTTTAAATTTTTTGCAATAACCTATGCTGACAAAAATGTGCAGTGTGACTTGAGATCTCACCAACTGTGTTGAATAGCTTTTGAAGGAGGTAAATCTGCAGCTACTTAGTTTTTATGATATATGAATGCACTATGTAATCTCATATACCATCACTGGCTGCAAAATACTTCCATTAATAGCAAAGTAAAGGAGTTGAACAGGTTTATTGCCATAGCTTGACTAACAAACTGTGTGGCTTTAGACTTGTGCAAGTGCTACAGCGTGATATAAACTAAATATTTACACGTACACTGCCCTTTTGGTAGTTGTTAAGCAATGTGAGCTGTGTTAGACTGTTAATAGTAATAGGGTTTGCCCTGAACTGACTTTATATTAAAGAAGTTGACTGGTGACCAGGAAGTCAGTGTGTTGTTTACTCCAACCTATCTAATCCATGTAGCTACAGATTTGAGACCTGATCAGTCTCCGAGTCAGTTTGCTTGTATCCTGTGACTAGACCAACATCTCTTGACAACAGATGTGAGAGTTAAAATATGCTGCAAGACAAGCATCACATAACAACATGCAAATATAGTGAGTCAGTGAGCTGTGTGTACTGCAAACAAGACTAGTATCAAATGACAACAGATCTGAGGCCTTAACAGCCAGTCAGAGCATGCTCTGTGTTTTGCAACTAGATCTGCCTTACAAGGCAGTGGGCCTGATACACTGATAGTCAGTCAGTCAGTCAGTCAGTCAGTCAGTCAGTGTGCAGTGTGTGCGGCTTCTAGACTTGATCACATGACAGCTTGCTTGAGACGCGGTCAGACTGACGGACTGTGGTGTGTGCTACAGCTGGAGGCAGGCTTCAAGGAGGGGCTGAGCAATGCACTCAAGACGTATGGAGACCCCAAGGAGGCTGAGATTTCTGATGCACTGGACATGCTGCAGTCTAAGGTAGGCTTCGTGATTTGACTGTACATGTATAGCTTGCTACCCTCTCCTCTAACTAACTGCTCTCTTGCCCTCGTAAAATGAAGTTTCGCCACATTTTGTTTCTTGATCATCTGTCTGGCATGCTTCCATTTCCTCTAACTGAACATGAATATGTACAAAGTAGTTCCTGTGCACAGAGAGGCTATGTAGTGACTATCTTGTAATGCAAGCCACTGCTAACAAGTTGTGAAACACATCTCTGTTTTTTCTTCGTTTTGTGGATCCCTCTGTGGGTTCGAGGTAAGAATTGACCTACACGATTCATAAGAGGCAAATAACTAGGGACACCGTGATTTGATTTGCATTTACTCTTAAACTGTTCTAGTGATTTTCATGCTTACTGGCCTTATATAGCCTACAAAGGCTGTTAGGCCGTTAAACACCATCCATCCAACCATCCATCGTTTTGTGGATTTTTTAGTTTTGCAACTCTCAAATGTCATAACTTCAGTTCCTCTTAAGATATTTGCATGAAACAAACTGTTTTAGACTCAGGGAGAAGATTAGAATATGATAAGACCACAAAACTAAAATATGAATAAAAATGAAAAATTTGACCATGTGAAGGATTTTCCCAGATCGCCACACCTATCATGCAGATTTTTTTCCCCTCTGTGTCCTCTAAATGTCAAAGCTAACTTCTTATCCTTTTATCTGTCTGCGTACCATAGTTGTCTCACTGGCTGCCTGTCTCCCCCATGCAATCATTTGCTGCGTGTGTTGTAGCTGCACTGCTGTGGTGTGGAGAGCTACATAGACTGGTACACCAAACCCTGGGCACAGCAAAACCACACCGTCCCCAAGTCCTGCTGTCACGTTTCCCTTGCCACCTGCCACAACACCAACCTGCCTGTGGACAAGAACACCACGGACCTGGACATCAACACACAGGTAGGTGTGGAGCAGCCGTGCTCTAGGGAAGTGGTCAAGCCCCATATTTCTCGAAGGAATGCAGGTAAATTTGTATTTGAGGGTTGTGGCAGTCAAGTCATCTTGAGCAAGGATGAAACCATGGCAACTACAGAACTTGGGAAATAGACAAGCAGGTTGAGCCACTATGCTGATTCTTTAAAAAAAAGTTTGTCTGCCTCTGCCTCTGGACTGGGTGTTCTAGCAGAAGAAAAAACGGTTGACTGCAAGAGACTAACCCATTGAGTGTCGTTATGCATTTCATAAGAGGTGAACAATAGGAATTCATGACTTGCTCTTACTCAACCAGCTTTTTTAATTTTGCATGACCAATGCCTTTAAATAGCCTACAAAGACTGATAGGCTGTAAAACTCAATCCAACCATCCATCCATCCATCCATCTCCACCATCTCCTCCAGACTACAGGATTCATATAAATACTCAAGCTTCCCACCAATTTTTCAGTGCATGGCTCAGGTTTTCACACTTCCCAGGATATTTGAAAAGATACAACTTTTCAAACACATGTCAGTAAAATTGTTGCTGTTCTGTTTTGGCAATTCCAGGCAGTATGTCTTGTTTCTTCTTTGGCAACTCCAGGCAGAAACGAGTTAAGAATTAATGGCATTTAGGAGATGTAGAAGTACACCGGCATGTTCCATTCAAGACCTTTTGGCAATAGTGTGAGGCAATTTTGAGCTGTAGGCTAGCCCTGCTCAGAGATACTTGACTGTCGCTATCCATCAGTGCACAGGAAGTGTGCTTCAGGGGAACTGTAGTAGGTATGATAGTCATGCATAATTCATGCCTAATGGATATTTCGCTGGCCATCAGGGAAATTTTCACCATGGGTGGCTAAGGTCAAGGAGTGTGTGCATGTGTAACTGTGGTTTTGGTCCACTCCTGTCTGGAAATGTGCTGGTCATGGATTTGAGATAGAATGAAACACAGCACAGAAGAAGAAGCAAAAGGGGGGAGGAGGAGGAGGAGGAGGATGAAAGGGGGGAAAGGGAGTAGGAAAAGGAGATTATGACAAAATGGAAGAGGAGGAAGAATTTATTTATCCTTGTCCTGGCATGCACAGATGAACCCAAAACAATAAAAGGACTTTACCTCAGTGAAAAGAATTCATTGAAAAATAAAACTGAAATGTTTCCAGAAATAAATCATTGCATAATAATGCAGCAGTGGCTGTTTCTATATATTTCATACCATCTCATGCTGCTGTTGACAAGCAGGGACATAAGTGTCTTTTTTTAGCATGCTTTGTTGGTGAAAGTTGTTATAAATGCAGAGTGGGAGAGGTGCTGAATGTATTTTGCTGGCTGTCGGTGAATCACACGTCATCCATTTCCAGGGCTGCCACAAGCTTGTCGTGGATTTCATCAATGGCAACATGGGGCCCATTGGGGGCGTGGCTCTCGGAATCTCCTTCTTCCAGGTGAGTGACCTTGACCTCTGGAATGCTCAGCACACTTGTGCTGTGCAGATGGCATTTTGGGCTCTGGCCTGTGAATAGATTGTGCAGCCTGCATTTGCATTTGGCTGATGGATGCAGTAATGGAAGCTATTCAGATCCCAGAGCTTTATTCTCAAACAAAGAATACTTCATACCCAGGAGTAAAACCACATACCAATGAGGGCAGAGATGGAAGATAGGCCAGTTGAGTTATAGCACTCGTTCAGAGCCTGGTTACTCGCGCCTGAGAGAGTTGAGATAGCACTGAAAATGTTCATGGTGCCAGGACATCAGTGGGTCAACATGTCCAGTCCAAGCACCCTTGACTGAGTGAAAAGTCGCAGTATTAAAAACCAAACACATTTTCCTCCTCCTTACATGTGACCGACAAAGTGCATCATGCCATTGCATCTTCCCCCACGTCTTATCCTGTGACATTCTATCACTTGCTATGCTGCTCGCAGGCTTTCCACACAAGTTTTTGTCAATGAGTGAAGGATAGTGTGGGGATAAAGTTGTTTCCAAAGTCAGGGGCCTAGTGTGCATATATGATTATGTGTGCATATATGATTCTGTGTTTTCCAAATACATTTCCTGAAACTACTTTTTTCAACAAGAATACAAAATTCTCCAATGAACTGAAACACAATTGCCTATGAATTCTTGCTGAGTAAGGGAGAGAACTGCTGTTGCTTTAATCGAAGCATGCTAAGTAGTTCAGTCACAGGCCTTGCAACACCAAAATACTCTACATGCAGCACTTCCTTCCTAGTTCTTTCAAGCTGTCTTGGGGGAAGAAATCCAAGTAGGATGAAAAATAGGTTGTAAATCGACATACATGTGTGTGAGAGAGTGTGTGAGTGTGTGCATTTGTGTATGAGAGTGTGTGCATATGTATGTGTGTGTGTGCATATGGGTGTGTGTGTATGTGTGTGTGTATGTGTGTGTGTGTGTAGATGTGCAGGCCAGAATCAACTTTTCCATGGCTGCAGTTCCTTAAGTAGTCTTTGGAGCAGTGTGAACTCTTACACACAAAGTTTTGCATTTTGAATATTCTCATATGGTTCAAGACTGAAGTTGTCATGACATTTCAATTAGAAATTCATCATCTTTTTTTTCCAGGTCATTACTATACAGTTAACATAAAAATTTTCACAGAAATTTGGCTCAAGCAGTAACAAAATTATTGCTTTTTAAAGCAGTTGGTCCTAAGCATGCATGGTCTGTAGCAATTTAGAGGTTGCAAATTAAAATGAACACAGCTGATTACTGCTGTTTACATTTAACATAGTACAGTGGAAATGCAATGATTTCACTTGACAGTCTTCAATGTGCTCAGAACTTTTACTGATTAGTTGAGATGTTGGAAGTGCCATTGATGTGACATAGCTGTGTGGTCTAAACTTACTGAAGACTGTGCATCGTGATCTAGTTGCAGAGTAACCTTTGTCCAAACGGCCCTGTGTGGGTTGGGTTTAAGAATTGACCCACGCCATCTCTCCCTGCTTATTTCATTAAAAGCAAATAACTAGGGAAATGGTGGCTTGACTTTTCCTATTCTAACCTTTTTTATTTTTTTTATTCATGGTTTTAATCGCCTTTTAAGGCTGATAGGCCGTAAAACTTCATCCATCCATCTAACCATCCATCAGAGAAATGTGTATCAAGGGAGGCAACTATTGTTGGATGTAGTTTTAGGGGAGACAACTTTTGTTGGCCATGCTAAATGCCATTCTACCGCCATAAGAAATAATATGTTCAGAATATTTAGCAGCAGTAAGGAGGATTTCCCATCCAGCTTTTGACTGCAAGCTACATTGTTGCAGGTGCTGGGAGCCATTTTTCCTCCGTCAAAAGTCCTGTGTGTGCTAACAGATGAAAACATTTTTTACATAGTCTTAAAGTTAAAAGAAACAGATTTTAAATGAGGATCCCAGCCCAGTTTTAAACTGTCAACTCTTATTGCAGGTTTTGGGCGCTATTCTGGCCTGCTGCCTGGCCAAGTCCATCAACAAGGCCAAGTACGAGCAAGTGCAGTAGACATACCTGCAGCCTGCCCCCTCCAATCAAGTCCCCGAGCATTGGTTAGGATTGTGGTCCACCATCTCCAGGCTGCATTTCAAGTCTAGTCATTTCTGTATGCTCTAGTCCAGTCATTCTACTCTCTCTTTCTAGCCTACTCTAGTCTGTAGACAGCATAGACATCAAGTTAAACTACCTATAGAATAGTGATTTAAATACTGGTAAACTGTACCGACTTTTTCGAGTCAGTTACATCCTTAGATTCTAGTCAACCTCCAACTGAGATTACAAGGCCAGTGTTAGAGTTCTACTAACAGTGTGAAGTCTAGACTGCATTGGTTTGTCACCTGTAGACTGGAGTCATTTGTCTAGTCAGACGTCTCCAAGCCTAGCCACTGCAGCTTCACCTGAAATCAACTAAGGCTCAGGCTGATCCCAGCTCTTGCAGCCTCAGCTGGCTACTTACCTCCCAAATCACAGAAACTTCCCCCTCACTCCTGTCACTTTGGCCCGAGGCTCATTGCTTGCCCCTTTCTTCAGATTCTTTTCAGCACTTCCTCGATGTGTGTGTACATTTTCCTCAGCTGTGCCACTGATTTGGAACGTTGTGTAGTTGTCCATGCAGGTTTGTGATGTCTTGACTTGTGGCGCTTGGTGCCTGGCTTTCTTCCAAGATGCAGTGAACAGTTTTGATGTACCAGGAAAACCAGCTGCTGATTATGGCTAAGTTGCATGATACTGAAATGTTTTCTTCAAAATATATACACGTTTCTAAGTTTAATGAGATGTAATGGTACAAAATGTTTTCAAAGAAAAAGAATTGTCATTCTCTCGAAATGGCTCCTAGGAGCGCAGGCTTATTTTGAGTGGATTTTGTTAATGTATATTATTAGATACACATGAAGAGCTTCAATCAGTAATGCATAACTATAAAATTCCATGGGGAATAAAAGAAGTATAGGAAGAAGTCAACTTTTCCTCTAAAAGTGGTGTTGCCCCAAACCACAGAGGCAGAATCTTTCCCTCTCTTTCACTGGAAAGAAATCCTGCTGTTGTATCACAAAGTTGAAACACATCTCTCTCTGACTAGTTTTCCTGGATACCATAATGTCTGTAGCAGTGCTGGCAGTGTTTTCCTATTATAACAGCAAGCCACAGTTCTTCATGTGATGTCCTGTCGTTCAGTAAATCAGTAGCAGCTTATTGGCTGGAGCACTGTGATTTTGACAAAGTGGTTGTGAGTGGGGCGTCGAGCTCAGGCCTGGAAATGTTCTCAGTTTCCTGCATCTCTCTATCAGAAACTTGTGTCAGCCCTTGAATTGGAACATTGCGGAGGCCTGACCCTAACTATTGATGGGAAATTCAAGACTTCCAGATACAGCTCTAACTTGCTCAAGCCGTAGATGACCTTGTTACGAAGAATTCTGCACTGCAGAGCCAGGCAGATGAAGTAAAATGCTCAAACAGAAATTCAAGTTGGGGAAATAGGGGAAATGGGTTCAGACTGAAAACTAGAGAACTGTTTGGAGACAAAATTGAAAAAGAATATTACTTGCCCTCATGAAACTTTGTAGCATAAAGGCAGGATCTTTGTCAACAAAATCAGAATTTTACATGTTACATTGTGCAAATCAACAAAAAATTGGAAAAAGGGGTGGGAGAGAGAGATTTGAGGGTGTGGTTTTTTTCCCTTGATTACATTTTCATGGTCATGTGACGTTATGTAGGGACCCAAGTGTAACTGGGAACAGATGAGGGCCCTCAATTGAAAAGCAACCAATTTTATGTAAAGTCCATTCATGGAGGAAAGGGAGAGGGCATTGGAACGCTGCATAGAGAGAGGTGGAGACTTGTGCTCCGAAGAGGGAGATGGACTGCCAGGAAGGAGTCCTGGGAGCCCAAGTGTGCCTCGTGCTGTTGCTTGCCTTGCATTGTAGGCTGGGGATGTCCTGACTGCGGCAGTCCCATGCTGTTTCAGTATTGTCTCTATTCAAGTTGAATTTAAACTTTTCTTAGTGTGACTTGTAAGTTGTATCAAAAGTCTTTTGACGTTCTGCCTTCTTTGAATTGCAATCTTCATTACAATTATCTACTTTACATTGGTGCATGTGCAATTTGACTTTTGACCTTGGTGTAGTAGATTAGGATTTTGACCAGACATTCTTGAGCTATTTAACCCTTGTGTGTCTCACAGCGTGTTTACTAGATGTGCATTTCCTGTGATGCCCATATACCTACAAGGTGGTCTTCATGGTCTTTCCTCAGCTCTGAATGTAGCGGTACATTCATCAGGTTGCATGTTTGTTTCACTGCCCTGTGATACACCCACACACACACGCACACACACACACACACACACACACACACACACACACACACACACACACACACACACACACACATCTTGCCCAGTCAGGAAATCACACACACACACCTTGCCCAGTCAGGAAATCAGGCGCGGCTAATTTTGTTGTCTACTGTCAACAGTGTTGCTCAAGCAAAAGTCCCCAGCTGCTAGCTACTTGTCTGGTGTGTGGCTTTGTCTGAAGTGGGCAGAAGGATGAAGGGAGGTTGTTTTTCAAAGCAAGCCGAGGTGATACATCTCGCTGTGATACTGAGGCTAGTTGTTGTAGGTGCTACAAAAACCTGATATAAGTGTTGGAAAGATGCTGCTGAGGGTGAGGGTGGGGGTGCATTCCAACCTGATGATAGAATTGCAAGGCTGCAAAAGTTTCTCAGACACCAGTTGCAGAAATGTCAAAACCCTGACCAGTTGGGGGATGAATGAAATGAAAATAAATCAATGAGGGAGAGTTGTTTCTTGACAGAACTGGAGAAAGCAACACAACCCATCATGCTGAATGCGCAGCCTAGATCACTTCATGTGAATATTTGGTGTACCAGTAAGCTGTTCCATTCTCTGCCTGTTTCTGGAGACAGAAAGATGGAGGGAAAGGCATGTCTTGAAGGAAGTGGAAACTATAACTCAATCTGAGTCAGGACTGGGTAGGCAGTCTGCAAATCTGCTGCTGTTTATGGCATAATTATAGAGTATCCAAGCAGCACTGGCCAGAGGCTTGTGATGCCTTATCAAAGGCTATCAAATTCTTCATAGAGAAGTGCTAGCCACAAGCACACATGAGGCCCAAAGATTTTCTTGGAGGAGAAGCTGGCTACACAAAAGCTTGCTGTCAACACTCATCTCTGAATGTTCTTGGCAGCTGTTGAGGTGAATCACAGTCCTCTTGGAAACTCTTCAAAGATGTAGTTAATTCTCTCCCTCACCTGTTTGTGGAGGAAGTGTTTAATAGTCCCGGGGGGGGGGGGGGGGGGGGGGGGGGGGGGGGAATTCTATGTCAACTGCTTGGCAGACTGGCTCTCCCTTCACACATACCATTCAGCATCAAGTTTGAATTGTACTTCAAGTGTGTGGTTTTTTTCTTTTCAAGATGATAATCTACAAACATCTGCAGCTGATCTTGCTTTGAGTATAGCCCGTCTCAACCATGATGACTCATCAGTTTATCTATTTCTATTTTACTTTTGCAAATGGTTTATCAATAGTTTTTCAATGTACACAATCAAATTCTGGAGATCTGTCGGTGGGTTCTGTTGTAATCTGACTGGTTCCTCTGGGGAAAAGCAAGAGCTGCGAGGACTTACCTCAGACAGCCACTTCACAGTTTCTAGATTATAATGTTTTCAAATTTCATGCATATTTTTTTCACGTAATAGAGTTGATTGTTTTGCTTCAGTATTATGATTATTGTTGTTGTTGTTTGGTGCAATAGTCATCCTGCAATTTTTGTATTATGTTAATTAGTATTATATAAATCAATGTGTAATATGAATTTTTCTTTGCTACAGTAAGAGCATGTGCAATTATTTGCCTTTTGAAGGCAATTTTGTTGGATGTGCAATGTTTATCAGTATTGATGTCATGCTTGGTATAGTTTTGCAATGATTGTATTGCCATGGCTGTATTTTTTGTGTTACACAGAACATGCCCTCTGTGTTCACACTTACACCCAAGCTCCACCATCTTCTACATGGGCAACCTCTGTGGATTCTCTTATGCCAGTTCAAACAGGTCACAATGTTCGTGGTACTGGTACTTTAAACAGCTTTATCTAATGGACCTTGTAGATACTCGACTCGACTGTACTGTACAATATTGTACCATACTACTCTGCATTGTGTGGTATGGTAACATAATGTACTGTACTATTGTCTTCTGTACTGAGTCCAGATGCTTCTTGTAAGAAGTAGATAAAACATAACGGCCTGTAATGCAGTGAGCAGGGTCAGTCAATGGTCTAGCAATACTTATGCCTGAAGTAACTAAAATGACCATGCTTATTCATGTCAGCACGCATTAAAATTTGACGTGGGGGTCTTGCACCCCGGGTCACCAAGAAGCATTGCTCTTCAAGGGAAGTAGCAAGCTGTTGCGTAGGCTTGTACTAAAAATATCCAACATGGAGCAACTTGGCTGGCATTTTTGCATCACTGGTTGCCAAAGCACTTTTCAGTGCATGCTGACATTAATGGCCACGTAAAAAACAAGGACAAAATTCATGCTTTGCTGGGCAGTTGTCCCACAACTTTGGAGAATCTTGAAACAACTGCTTTTCCCTTCTGCTGATATTGGAGTCGGGCCTTGCTTGACAGTGTAGACAGCTTGAGAAGCGCAGTGTGTTTGATGTGCCATGGTAGCAGTAGGAGTGTCATGGAGCATGGGTGCTAGTACACCAACAGGCGCCAAGTTTCAACATGCAAAGCTGCTAGACCTCCGCCACAACAGCTGGAACCCCAGACTGTAGGGTTTGAGGGATCTCTTCCACTAGCTCAGCTAGGGGCAGCAGTCTAGAGAAGTATGCCTGTGATGTAAGGGGACTGCTCCATGCTCCTTGTATCTGCTGGAACCTGAGGCTGTTGTGCTGAAAGGCTCCACTTCACCAGTCCAGCCAGGAGACCCCAACCTGGCAGAAAGGCCTCTAGAGGTCATGCTGGCAGTTGTAGGGTTGAAAGTTGCTGTAGGAATGGGAGACTGGTTGGTGGCGCTAAGATGGGGTTAACATAGGTCTGAGTCATTGTAGAACCTAGGCAGACAGCCTCTGTTTCACTGGAGTGGCCGCATGCAGTGGAGCCAGCACATTTGTGACGGGCTCCTAACAAGTGTCAGTCACGCCCTCAGCCTGTGCTGTGGAGAGGCAGGTGACAAACCATCACCCAGGAGATTGGCCATTGTAGACAGCTGACCAGCACCTAGAGTCATCATCCAAGTGTGGCCCACACCCACAGTGGAGGAATATGGGGATGCAACAGTTGATAGCCAGGTTAACACCCATCAGCTTTCCTGCTACTGGGGAAGTTTCTTGTCCTCCAATCAGCCTTACTGGCAATGATGTCTGCTAGGACACCTGTGTGATTGCTCACTTGAAATGGTTGTGCAACCCTATTTTCTTGTCAGACTTGCATAAATTTTTTTGGATGGAATGAATATCACAACAAAAAGTTTCTGTTGATTTGATGAAGAGAGATTTGTTGAAACACTTCTGTGACCTGTTTTGTGGTGGAATGGTAATTGTAGCTGTGCAAAGACTGGGAGGTTCAAAATATTTCCTACAACTATGTATTTTAATCTTCAATTTAGATAGCTCTGTAGAATTTTTACAGCAGTGTAATCAAAATTGTTTTTAAATTTACTCGTGATGTATAAATCAATCTACTTAAATTTCAAATGATCAAACTTAGCCGATTGTTTGAATTATGTGGTTCGCTTTGATTCTTATTACCTTTTTATCAAAACTATCATTGTATTCCCTTTTGCACGCATGCATATTACTAGTCACAGATTCAAATTCCCCTTTAAAATTGTTGCTGAATCTTTATCTAATAGGGTATTTTTGCATTCTTGATAATTTTACTACATTTTCAATATTTGTTTCACTTGAAAATTAAATGGTATCCGTTTACACATTTCTAGATATGCCTATTTCTCTACCCAAAATGAACTTTGAGCCCTCAGTGTGTTCCTCCGTGATGGATAAGTAGCTCTCTTTCAAGATCTGCAGTTTAACTGTCACAAGTTGTCAGTCAGCTTGATTCTTCCTAGATGTAGCTTCATGTCTCCCAGTTTCTGCAGAATCTCTCATCTGGTGCAAAGAATTTTTACTCACTGCATCCTTTAGTGCTGCAGTCCTGTATTATCGTCAACATTCCCGTTTTGAATTTCTGTGTAATAATGAGTCAGACCACAGGATACCATACAGTGTACCATCTCCTTTCTGTAATAAATGTTGCAATCTTTTCTACCTGACTTCGCCTTTCTCCCACACCCAAGAGCAAAGACAACACCAGACCATGAGGTAATAAAATGAGTTTTATGGACAGTTCAGGTAAACAAAAAAGGAGGAGAGATGCCTACAACACAGCAGCACAAAAAGGTTTCTCAGGCACCACACATCCGCATCGTCACAGAAAGTAGTCTGACCCAGTACAGACCTCAGTCACTGACAGCACATGGAGTGACATACATAACAAGACAGAGACTGATAATGTGCTCAACATTGTCTAAAATATACGTTGGCAACACACCTGGTACAATGGTACAAATATAAACTGTCATTTCTGATTATCCAAAAAGGTGGGGGTGGTTACTCACTTTGACATCCCACGATGCACCAGCTATTCCAATTTCACAGCGAAACTATCCCAGGATGCACCAGCTATTCCATGATTCACAGTGAGAAAACAAGCATTCCAACAGTTGAACATGTACATGGGGACGTTCTTTGTAACTTAGGAATGACAACTCCAGCATTATATCATTATCTTGAAGGAAAACAAAAACAGCCAGCCACTGGTAAGCTACCAAGTACAGAGTCGACCACACAGACAAAAATACCTATTTGCTACAGATGTGCCTAGTCAAGCTTGTGTCAATGGCTTCGGTGAGATATTGGAGAGTGCATTTTGATGGCTTTCATAGACTCCAACGCATACAAAAATAAAAACTGGTTTTGATGGGCCATTGAAGTTGTGTTGCAGCTGCTGCTCCTAAGACAAAAAACGTTTGCACAGTGAAATAATTACATTGTAAAGCAGTGCAGTTCTTAGTATGAGGCGAGCAAAATGACTCCATTTTCTTCTGACACAATAAACACATTTTGGGGGGATAAGAACCTCTTACATGCCTCTAATGAACAGTGGGGAATTAGAACATTACATGATTTTTTACACACATCAAATATATGTATTTATTCTGTTTTAGGGGGAAAAGTCCGTTAACATTGCATTTGGGTTTCTAATAGAGTGCAAAGGTAATGGCAGCTTACTCTAATAATTAACCTGCCATTAGTAACAACACAAGCACCCTCCTATCCACAACACATTACTTACAAATCAGAGCAATCTTTAAATGTTGAAACTCATTCCAACAGTTCATGAGCAGAGTGTAACTATACGTACTGGCTGCAGTGCAACAAGAGAGAGACCGAGAGAGAGAGACACAGAGAGAGAGAGAGAGACACTGAGAGAGAGAGAGAGAATGTTCATTAATGCTGGAAAATAGAAAAGATCCAAGCCTGCATGCACACATCAACACATCAGACTCGGGCCGAAAAGTCGAAGCGTCTCGGGGAGACATCCCTGTATCACGTAACATTTAGTCACTGCCCTTCAGACATCCCCCACCCATCAAACCCACTCTACAACCCTTCTCTTGCTCCCCTTTCCTGCGGCCCTAGTCAACAAGTGTCCCAGCCATTCCTCGTCTCCTTTGCATAGACAACAACAAAGAGGAAACATTCAACAATCTGGAGGCAGGGTACCACAGGCAGGGCTGGTTGCAAGGATGGATTCCTCACTCCATGTTTTCCACACAGAAAACCCAGGCACTGTTCCTCATGAAGTGGCTGGCAGCAGATGTTTGTGTCTCTGCAAAAAGTCATCTCACTAACTCTTCTTTCATAGAGAGGTACCAGCAATGTCTATCGTCACTGCAATGTCGTCCTGAGATGGTATGCATGAACTCAGACCACACTTAGGACTACCTGACTACAAACTCAGATGTTTCGCTTAAATCCATTTGATGTCACCAGTCATTCTACTTGGGGCCAAGCTGAGACCACAGATTTCATTGAAGACTTTGGTGATCTTTCCCTACAGGTCTAGCAGACAGCTGAGGCTGCCCGATACCCTTCATCAGCTGCAATGCTGCAGTCTTCCTGCTTTAAGAGGATAACTCCAGTATCTCATGAATTTCATCATCACATGAAGATGGATTAGTTGTTCTTCTTCTGTAGTGGCTCCCGTAGACAGGTGTATGCAGTGCGAAGAGCAGCAACACACAGCACATGCAACAGCAGCAAGACCTGCCCATGCCCTGGTGCAGCCCCAGTCACAGCAGGACACTGCAGGTTTTGACGACAAAGTCTCGATCTGCCTCTCAGACTGTAATCCCACATCCCAGACTAAGGTCCTCCACGGGTGTTTCTTCCAGCTTCATAGACTTCAACAGTTCAAAGACTGCCTCGACATGGTGCATTTACAGGTGTGTGCATACCTGTACATTTACAGGTAGGTGAGTGCACACCTGTGCATTTACAGGGGGTGTGCATACCTGTGCAGACAGGTAGACTATGCATATAAGTAGAAAACACAGACAGCTGCATGAGAAAAAGCCACAAAGTGAGGGCAATAGGACCAACATGGTCACTGCTCAGCAACAACGAGGCAGACTTAATCTCAGTATCACACACCATAGAGGAGAATTATGAAACGGGGAAGACGGAGCAGCCTTGAAACAAAGAGTGTTCGTGTGCTCAGAATATGATGGAGTACATATACAGCGTTCCACCTTAGGTATGGTGGAGGGAGAAGTTAAGTTAGCCCATGTGCATTGTCAATTCATACATGATTGATACAGTCCATCTCATATTTTACACTCTGGAATGAGGCAAGTTTGTACACGATAGTGGCGAGTACAAAATACGTCGTTGACTGTACTATATACCATGAGTGATGAGGGATGAAGAGGAGGCAGTTGGTACAGACAAAAACTGAGTCTGAAAACACACAAGGCAAAAATCTGCTCTCACCACTTTAGCTAGGGACAGACGACACCGCCACAATGAACAGCCCTGGGCACCTATCATGCCATTTTCTCATCTAGCTTAGAACGTTCAAAAATTCAATAAATCTGGCAAAATAAAAATGAGCAAATAAATTTATCATTGTTTCTTTTTTGGCATGTCAACGTATGTTTTGACACAGGTGAGCCACTGATGCAATATTTCATCAATGATAAATTTGCATTCACTAGCCACATGGGAAAAAACAATTTAATCGCCCTCCATCCTCCCTATTTCCCTAGTCATATCATGCTTGTTACACTTGCGAAGGAAACAGACCCAAAGACTAAGAAGGCAATTTAGCACATTCCATTTCTTACACACAACTATCAGGCAACAAAAAGAAAGCCAATACGAAATGTTTTCAATGCACCTTGTTCTCTCACAGCCACGGTCAAGCTGTTGCAGATTTGAGCCCACAGAAATCAACAGCAAATTAAGAGGGTAAAAAAGAGGGCAAGGTCTGAGAGCTCCTTCAAGGATCTGAATGAAGTTTGTCAGTGACAAGCTCCTTTACGGATCTGTATAAAATTTGCCGGTGACAAGCTTCTTGAAGGATCTGTATAAAGTTTGTCAGTGACACGCTCCTTTACGGATCTGTATAAAGTTTGTCGGTGACAAGCTCCAAAGATCTGAATAAAGTTTGTCAGTGACAAGCTCTTTAAGTTGTTGTATAAAGTTGAACAGTGACAAGCTCCTTCGAAGATCTGTAGACCGTTTGTCAGTGACAAATGTATATATTGTAAGAAAGAACAACCTGGCACTCCCCCAAGGCAAGGTGGTCTGTCCATTTTCTACAAAGAACTCCTCGGTGCCAAAAGTGAGACTGCAGTTTCAACACAGACATGTACAAGCAAGTTCCGCAGTGAGAGCTTGTTGTGGTCGTGTGGTACATCATTTTTGGGTGCTCTGTTTCGTCATCAGACAAGCAAGCACTGACCCTTGAAACTCTTGACTCCCTGTCTAACTGCTGCTTTCATTGCAAGGCAATGAGTGGCCACTTGTTCGAAACACATCCAGATTTACTTTACTGCAGCCCTGGGCAATGACCTCTGCACTGATGCCTTAAGACAAGACTGTGGTGAAGTAACAAGAAAAACTAACCCTGGCAAACTAAAGAACTGCAGCTTTTTAGAATGCAATAGCATGCCCAGACATAAGCAACTTTAACCATACCAGCTTCTTTGTAATATGTGTTGTCAAAAGACCATGTAGTTTTCCCTTCATCTCCTAGATAATTTGAAAAATGTTTGGAAATAAAAACAAGGCAGAGAGAAAGCAGACAGAAACTAGGAACAATCTGTAAAGTGATTTGAATACAGTTTCTGTCTAAACTTACAATAACTTATCACTCTCTCAAGGAAGGATTTTAATCCAAATATATTCAATCTGCAATAGTCTTCAAAGCAAACAAATGACAGCATTAACAACAGCGCCTTTTTTTCATACCTAATAAGATATTGATCTTTCCTTACCCATTCCAAGCAGCATATTTGTCAGTGCACTCAACAAGTAACTTCATCAATGTTCTGTTTAGCTGAAATTCATGCATTTAACAACTGTTATCTTCACATCAAGACAATCATTGGAAATGAAATTGCAAATACCCTACATATGTAAGTGCCTATGTATAATTTGCATACATGAAACAAAGCCAAGTTTATCATGATCAGTCTACACAAAAATGCCCCAAACTTGGAAACATCTAGACACATACCAATGTCATGGCTACATTTTACTCTTCTGTTTTTTTTTTGTTTTCCTTGTAATTCCATTTCAAAGCGTTCATTTCGTTACACATTCATTTCTTAAATAAACTCTCTGAACTGCTTTAACCTTCCTGTTTCCTATAAACACAGCATGCTTTATAGGACAATGACGAATGATCTCTTAATATAATCATATGTACACATCCTATCCAAACCAACTTTGCTTTCTTACAGTGGATCCAGCTGTTACCCTGACTAGAATATCCAGGAAAGCTAGGAACATTAGACCCACCATCATTATACCAGTACTACAATGTCAAGCTTCATACAAAAAACTTATTATCTGCAACATCACACCTGAAATTGAAGATCTCAACAACTCATCACCATCCCATTTCTCTCTCTTTCTCACACGAGCATGGTAAGCAGTGAAGCATGCAGACCTTATGAACAATAATTATGATGAAACAGTGCGTTTAGTATCACACGAGCCTCTTTGAGCACACATGGTTTCCTGGTTAGTAAAACCAAAGCTAGAGTAGAGCCATCCTTCAAAAAGTTTCAGAAGTTTGCCTACATCTGTATATCAACACACCACCCAGGTATATGGTTCCACATCTCAATTCTGGTTAGTAAAAAGTAGGTATCTATACATTGTCTTCTTCACTTGTCACATAATTCAGACAGCCCCATGGTTTCCACAGTGGAGGAGTCACACAATCTTCGGGTTCCATTTGGTGCCGAACTTCAAACTACAATTTATGCTTGCAACAATATGCAGAGACACACATCGCCAAAACAACTACCTCCATCTCACACAAAAAAAACAATTCTCTACAGCCACAAATTCAAGGCAGAGCTTAATGCTCTCATGGAAAGCATAAAGACCAAAACAAAATATTTGAGGGCTAAATCTCATGCAGATTAGTGGAAGATTCACATTTTTTTTACAATTCTGACTGTTTTCCCTGAAGATCTACCCATGAATTCAAGACACTCTAAGAGCTGTATTTTCCTCAAGAAAAGCTATAAGATCAGAATACATTATTCATGGGCTCGATCTCATATAGATAAGGGAGAAGACATGGCTTCTACAAAATTATAAATTCTTTCTATGAGCAGATAAAGAGCAAGCCTGACAAGACTTTGACTGAAGACTGCAAAGCCAAGAAATCTGCCAAGGTAACTCTACACAGGAGTGCTCATCAACAGAGGCTTAGACCTACTATGCTAAAAATGCCTCATTCAATCACTACATGCAAGATTCTTCTGTTTCCTTCAGACATATTGGGGTATTTTGTCATCTACTATCCGTCAGTCCACAGCTGATTAATGCATGAGCACAATGATAGGTGGACAGAGGCTGAAACTCCAATGCATAGAATGCTACTCATAGTGGTGACAGCAGGCCTTGTCAAATTTCTAGTCCTGGAAATGACCAGCCTTGGCTAGCACTGGAGATATATTACAGAAAGCAGGCCAGTTTTGAAATCCGACACATTTCAATTTCTGCAGTAGAAAAAATCTCAGTCATAAAACTTTCACCATGAAACTTCTTTACAGTGTGAGCCTGAGAAATAAAAGTCACATGTCATTACAATACATTCAATGTCCTTTTTCTACTTTTTTGTGTTTTCTGATGTTGAAATCTATGAGAAAGACAGTGAATGATGATACACGAGTCCATGACAGGTTAATGAAAAATGAGAAAAAATACAATGCAAATATAAAAAAGATTAAATCCAGGGGCCAACTCAAAGAGATGCCATATGGGCTTCAAGGAGACACTGGAACAAGCCCCATGAATACACAGGGACCAGAGTGAGCAGGTCATTCAGCAGGTCATTGTTACAGGTAAAGTTGTCTAAAACGTGTGAGCTCCAGACTTCACAGGCCAGCCTTCTCACCAAGAATGGCGTGCTTCAGTCAAACAGCCTCTGGGAGGGCAGGCTGTGAGCGCTCAGTATAAAACTTTTTGTCATTGCTCTGTACTGTCCTCACCCCCCATGCTGCAGCACTGCTCACAGCACAATGAGCACTGGGCACTGCACCACACTGCACCCTGAGCACAGAATAGCATGGGGGGATGCGCTCTGAGCACTGTTGTGTCTTTACCAGTAGAGTCTGCACAACTCTGGTGGTACTCATTTCCTTGCTTACCTTCTCACAGCCAGCCATTTCCCAGCCAGCCATGTGAGCCAAGTTCTACTATTGCAGACACCAATGCCATCAGACTGGCCTCCTCATATTCTCCTCCATTTCATCAAACAACTTACAAAACCCCCAAAATCTTGAAGAAATGAAAAAAGCTCTCTTTCCTAACTTTCCCTAATAGCAAAAAAGATGTCAAAAAACAGTATATTCATGGCTGATTAACACAGAGGGAAAATACTATCAACCACAATCACAAATGGCAACTAGTCCATGTAAAAACATTTTCAGCAAGCCAACAATATTTGCACAGTTGTTGGACTTCATTTCAGACAACAAGAAAAACAACACCTTCCACCAAGTTAGTTTCTATGCCACCTGCCCCATTGTCTTTCGAGTCATGGCAGAAATATCGCTCATAGCACCACAGGTACAGTCCTCCACTAAGTTCTCTCAGAAAGCCATTATTCTGTCTCTGCCAAGACTCCTTGGTGTAGTTAAATGCTATGTCAACTGATCAAGATATAAATTATGGGGTTTTATCATAATTTCACAATTGCAGGTTTTGAAATGGATGAGGGGGGGAGTGCAGAATGGCATGATTTCAAGTGCTTGCCCTAACAAAAATCTACTGCAATAGGTATTCAAAATCATCGACAATAAAGTTTTGAAGAATCCAATAATACATCAACATTTCAAAACAACCCGCAAGCTTGGAAGGTGAAGTATAAAAGACCTAAAATACATCTACGTCATTGCAACTCACACAACACATCCCAATTTCCACAAAGCCAGGTAGGCTCACAGATACACAGATATTCCATGATTATGACAAGTCGGGCTCTACGTGGTTAGTTTCATTGCAACCTGACAGCAGTCAATCAACAAATCAGGGCTGGCTGTCAACATTCCAGGACATGATAGCAGAGGAGCCGGTCTGTGTCCACTACAGAGGCCACCTCACTCAGGTCATTAGAGCTGACCAGGGAACAGAATGAAGAATCTGGAACCACCAGCCCATCCGCTTCTCCCACAGCCCAGCTAGCAATGCCTCCCACCTGAGTTTTCATTGTATCCTTGACAGATGGCAGGCTGCCAAGTACAGGAATTTCATTCTTGGGTCCAACAAAAGAGTAATTTTGTAGAAGATTTTTTTCTTTCCCCAAGCAACAGGTGAGCAGAAAAGTGGCTGTGCAGTGTCACTGAAGCAGAAGGAGGCAGACACAGACTGACATACAGCTTTGGAGGGCTCCACTCTGGACACCAGTTGACCATGCTGTATGCTGGATAATAGTGGACCAGGCTGTTCACTGGACAAGATGGACCAGGCTGTTCACTGGACCCGAGTCTGCAGCGGACTGCTGCCTGGGCAAGGCTGCTCTTGAGACCAAACTTGGGACCAGGGTCCCAAAGCCAGCAGCCCCTGCATTTTGCCTGCCTGGCTCCATTGTCTGCCTTCCAGAACAATCTCCAGACCTTGAGCCTGCAGATGGTTTAGTAGTCCTCTCTCAGTAACCTGGAGAGAACAACAAGATCACAGTTAGTTTATCACATCTGCTTTACATACATACAAGTATGTGACAACTGAGTACATCACGATTGAGCAAATACATGAAAAGCCAATAATAAATTTGTTATGGTAAGACACAACAGGGTGATTAAACCCTTTGTCTAGATGTGTTTTAAAGCTGTGAAACCTGCAACCCCTAACAGAAAGGCTAGATTTTTAAATACTATCATTTGTAAAATTCATCATGGCTGAGTGTGCCATGAAAGCAATACTCTGCAAGGCAAGAAAAGCACATTCATGACCAGCAGATACTGTCTGACTCCTCTACACAATGAGCCAAGTCCTTCAAGTTCAATGCCGATTTTGTTAATAGTACAAAGCCCTGATCTCAGACACCTGTAGAAAATGTAAAAGAGGGAGGCGGAAGGAGGGCAGGACATGACTGCAGGAAAGGATGAGCTCTGATAACCAGTCCCACTGTCAGACTCTCAGAGCGCTTCTCCATCTCTAGGGACAGCAGGCAGAGGCAGGCTGGGCAGGCTGGGCAGGCAGATAG